>CM029017.1:172931068-173077417 GCA_016801055.1 Panax notoginseng
ACATTACTGTGTAGAAATGTATGTATGAAGTGTTGAGACGGTGCGATGTGGCGTCAAGGTGGCAAGATGACGACTTTGCCCCTCACTGTGGTTATCTCCAGTTTGGGCTGATAAAGCAAACGTTGCTCAGGGTTATCTCTGAGATTGGGATGCTGTAAGTGTTGAAGGTCCTCAGTGTCATCTCTGAGGTGTGCCTGTCTTCCCGGTGTTATCTCCGGGTCTTGTACTGAGTGCTTCGGTGTGAGTGTCGAGGTTGAAGCTGTTCGCATGCATTTGAAACAAGTATTTCTGGGGTTATCAGCGAAACTACAATTACACTCCTTGGGGTTATCTCCAAGGTTAGTGTTGCTATTCCCGGTGTTGGGACTAAGACTGAATATCTCGGGGTTATCTCCGGGATGAATCGACCTTCTCCGGTGGAATTTTCGGTATTTAAATTGCATACCTCGGGGTTATCTCCGAGGTTGGAACTGATACTCCCGGTGTTTGTTTCGGGATTGAGACTGAACTTCCGGTAGTATCCGGACAGGATATGAGCTGTCTTCCAGGGTTATCTCTGAAAGACGAATATGTCCTCCTACAATGTCAGTGACATGTGTGTAGAAAATTTCGAGTGTCTACAGATGCCCCTCTTTATCATATTCATGCAATGTAATGGCATGGATAGGATAAAGAATCCTATACACTTGAAATGCCACAAGGTAAACATGATGCTATGTGTAAAAACTTGATGCGGGTGTATGATGCATATGTTTGGTTGGATTGCTCTCCAACATGGTGGGAAAATTTCCGGCTCCCTGTTGCTTCTACCGGGATGGCAATAAATAAGCAGCCTGATGAACTGTCATGGACGTGTGATCCACAGCTAACAGGAATCTCTAGGATTGTTGACATTGGGGATATCATCAAAGTCTTGAATCCTTGATACAGACTTTATTCCAAAGATGTGCCTTTCGTGTACAAGAGATCTGTGAGGATGTGTATAACATATTCCATCATCGATCCTCCCCAATGATGTTGATCCTTCCTGGTTTGTATCGCCAGGACATATCAATGTTCTGTTGGATTTAATTCCAACAGTATATGTTGCCAGGGCTGCCTGATCTTCGTTGACGTGTGAACCAACGGATGACCACATGCTGTAACCCCCGTCGGGGATATACTTGATCTCTGATGATGTGTACAACAACAGATGAAATCCCTGCTGGGGATAAATGCCAAGGCTGCTTGACCTTTGTTGATGTGTGTATCAACTGATGCAATCATCGGATGGCTTCCGATGCGTCGTTGGATTTACTTGCCAATGGTTGAACTGACGTTAAGGTTGCTTGACCTTCATTGACATGTGCATTAACGGATACAAATGCGTGATACCCCCCCGCGGGGATATGCACTTCGACATATGAAAATGTGTGACGCCCCCGTCGGGGAAACTGCTTCAGAATGCGTGTTGCCCCCATCGGGGATGTGAATTATAGAATGCGTGATGCCCCCGCTGGGGAATCTATATTTGAACAGATGACCATGCGTTGTAACCCCCGCCGGGGATATACTTTGGGAATGATGACCCTGAACTGACGACATTGGACCTTTGTGCGGTATTGCCGAATGTGATCTGTAACTACTGAGATCATCGGTATAGTAAACCATGTGTTTGGGCGAATACCAATGAATGATATGAAAGCCACAGTCGGGTATAGGAAAACTAGGATTTCAGGCTATTCTGCTCAATCGCGTAGTGCTTTTATCCCTGATTTGGCCTTTTCAGCTTGTGAGAACTCCTTTGCAACTCGAACTGGACCGATTCAGAGGGGTGGCCCCCACGTAGGGGTGCCATAGGTACACCTGCAGCAGTCGCAGGCTAGCCGTGGATGGCTAATAATGGGCTGGTTTACCTTTGTAAGTCATTTTACGTAGCGTCGCACAGGAAATCCGAGAGCTCTTCTTTAGATCTGCTAAGTTCGAACGTCTTTCTGCAAATTCTGTCACCGTATAAGTGTTCTACACTATCCTAGAAACGTATGCATGTCTTCTTTTACAGTTTTTATCCGTTGGAAATGACTTTTTATATGAAATACATCTAAACACATAGTAGTGAATATGCATGCTCAAATGACTTGATAAAAAATATTCAACATAGTAAACGTCAGTATTAAACCATTCTGAACATAATGATATGAAAAAATTTGACTTTCGAAACAGTCAAATTGCCACCTTTTTCTGCTATTTCTTATCCTATTTGAGGATAAATGAGCAAAGGTAAAAATGCAAAGGAATCCTGGTAATTAGGCTACTCTTATGGATTGATGACTTTGACATTTAAATGCATATAGTATGTATATGACCGTGGACAGGTGTGCTACTGAATGGCCGCCTAGTCATGCCTATGTTCATATGGATAGTTCTATTTATAAAGAAAACTATGGCAAAATTTTTTAAAATGTAGGCATTGAGTAATCATGCATTTTTAATTCTACTGTAGATGTATGTTAAAGTAATGCATGCATGCATGTAGTCATAAAATGCATTTTGAAAAGAAAGCTCTAGGTTTCAGAATTACCACACCCTTTTTGAGGTGATTTAGAGACTTGTTGTCTAGATATTATGGATTCGAATCAGCCGAGTAGTTCTCGCAGGACCACTTCTGGTGTACGGAGGAGGGCTTCTGAAGTGCCTCGATCCCGTTCTGTTAGACAACCTCGTCGTCTTGTGGAGGCGGTGATACGTCCAGTCCAGGTTGTTGTGCCGGACGTCGGGACCTCTCGAGTATTCAGGTGGCAAACCCAGAGCTTCTTGGTGACTTGAGTTGACAACCCTCGATGTACTTCCACGCTAGCGAGGTATCAAGTTAAATCTTAATCTTCCTTCTTTCGTATTGATGAGGAGTAAAGGATTCTGATGTCGATCTGCATTTTATGTAGGTTCCCGACTTTACACAGCCTCGAGGGAACTGGTTCAGCATTCACTCCATGTATCAGGCTCTGCATCCTGACTAAAAAAAAATTGTGCATGATTGGGGATTTGGGGAGTTCTTTTCCATCCTTCCCCGCCGTTGTCCCTGGGGATACCTCAGGGCATTGTTTGAGCGCTGGTTTCACCAAACTCAGTCTCTCCATTTGTTGGACTATGAGGTGATGATGATGCCGATGGATTGGCGGTTTATCACAGGTATGGAGTTTGGAGGGCCACCAGTGCCTTGTACGATAGACATTACCCCGACTACCGTCAGATCCTTGTTAGGAGTTCCGAACAGGGCGCTCAAGGGCATGACTGTACGTATATGTCCTTTGAACATAGATGTTATGAGTGGGCTATTAAGTGAGCCCATACCAGCTGATGTCAGAGTCAGGGATCGCATTCTTCGGCGATTGTTCCTGATAATCATTAGGGGCTGCTTCATAGCAAATAACTCTTCTACGGTGTCGTTCGCTTTGATTAGCACTACACGACATGTGGATCGTATTGGAGAGTATGATTGGGGTTCCTGCACCTTTGCATATTTCCTCAGGGCATGTGTATCTGCTCGCAGGGCTTGACCGAGGCTTGGTTAGGATTCTACCCATTTCTGCTGGTGAGTATTTCTCTTGTAATTTACCATGTACAGGTTAAGAGTGTTAACTGACAGCAGATGTTTATCTTTGTGTTGGCAATTTTGGGCCTATGAGAGGCTTCCATGTTTACGTCCTGTGAGTATATTAGGGTTGGATACCTATCCATAAGGACGACGATGACATCATTCCATACTGGCGGAGGTCCATGTAGCTGAGGGTTTTACTCATTTTTGCCTACAGCTGGAGTTATTGACAGCTGATGTCATCACATGGATTCCCTATTCTGGGGAGCACTTAGCCACTGGATTTGAGGATGCGTACCCGACTGGTGTCGAGTACGTGATTTCCACCCGTAGCATTCCTCTCTTCACAGGTGGAGGATGGGAGCTCTATTTAGGAGAGCGTGCTATTAGGAGCACCACAAGAGAGATCCGTATATCGATCTTGCCTCCTGCCAGGCGTTATTGGCATGTGTCGCAGTCACCCGTCCCTGATATCCTATTGTTGGGTGTTGATGATTTTGCATTGTCAGAGGGTCCCTGCACTCAGGAGATATTCCAACATTGGTGGTCCCCTCGTACCATTGGAGCCCAGACCCGCGCCACTCAATTTATAGGGGATATGGTTCCAGGATCTGTGATGATGACGGATTGGCTAGCCTGTGTCCGAGATCCGACTCATGTGATACAGATTGACAGCTTGACCCAGCGACTGGACCAGGCGCATTTCTTTATCCGGCATTTAGGCAGAGATCCGGTAGAGGAAAATTCATTTGATCCTTTCAGCGCACGAGCTGGCCCCTCAGATAACCCATTTGGATTTGCCGGCACAAATCCTCCCTTATTGCCTGACATCCCTGTTGATAGAGATCCAGTGACTCAGGAGGAGTTACATCTGGTGGACAGGATTGATGATGTAGATATTGACACCATTGTCTTCTTCTAATGTGTATTCTTGTTATCTCTTTTGATAGGCCTCTTGTTAGATATTGAGTGGTTGTGCCCCATTCTCGCTATATCTTTTGATAGACCTATGTTAGTAGTAGGACGTCTGTGCCCTATTTTCCTATATTTTTAGCTGTACAGAGATGATGTATATAGATGATGATGTATTTAGGAATGTATGTACTATCTTCTATTCCCTGCATCATATTGCCATCTATTATCTGTTATGTATGTATCATGTTATGCATATGTATGGATGTCCAGAGATATTCAGCATTAACCCCTGGATGGTATTATGATACGGCTCACACAGATGTCTTCTTCGACAGTCAGCCGCATAGATCACACCCCACCAGTATAGTTGGCATCCCGTCTGAGATCCTGGTATGATAGTATGTCTCCTCCAGATAGGGTGACCGTAGATTAGCTGTTGCAGCATACCATGACCCTTTTGATGTTTTAGGTTCCCGCAGGATTTGTGGAGGGTGTGACAACTCGATATTTTCTATAAAAATAAATCATAAATTTTGCGTATAAATTTTTCTTTTTTATTTATTAAAATAAATATGGATGATATGTGCCAAGGTAATGTGTAATTATAATTATATGTGTGATAAATAAAATTTATTTATTACATTAATTATTGCAAATAAATTTATTTTTAGAAATATTGATTATTATCAATTATATTCTTATAATAATTGATTTCATATTAGCAATGTTTTATTAATTACTTTTCCATGAAAATATAGGTATATATTATTTAAATAATATAAGAAATAATTTTAGAATAATTAGAATAATTATTTTATTATATGAATTTTGTTCAGGTTATTAAGTAAATTATTTTTACTTAATTATAAGGTTAATTATGGCAGATAAAATCAGATATGGAATCCAAACCCTAATTCTGGGTTTTGATCAAGAAATGAAAATAATATTATAATGTTATAATATTTTAATTTTTCAGTGCTATAAATATGTACTGTAAAAATGTACTGTTGATGGTTGGTCAATTATGGTATATTGATCAAACCCTAGCATTAATTGATTTAACCCTATTTATCAATTTAAATGAGAAATTTAAGATTATTTAATATATGTGTTATATGATATGTATTATGTGTTACTTCGTGTTATGCTAATTAGGAAACCCTAATTATAAATTTAAAACCCTAATTATATGAATTTCTATTAAACCCTAATCCGAAAACTTAGACCGGAGGTTTGATCTGTCAAGAATTGTGTTACAGTGATTAATGTCAGGTATAATAGGTTTTATATCGCTAATTTAAATAAACCTAATTAGTGATTTAAGACCATAATGATTAAAACCCTAAATTTGAAATCGAAACCTTAATCGCGATATTAAAACTCTAATTGATATTTCTTGGAACCCTAATTGCTAATTTTAAACACTAATTGTTTAAATAGCAAAGTTAATTATGTTATAATACCCTAATGTTCCTGTATAATAAAATTATTAATAATTTTAATTTTTCAAATTTTGGAAACTAAATTTAGTTTATAATTTTACAAACCCTAGTTGCTAAATAGTATTTTTGCTTTTTGCTAAACATTAGGGTTAAACCCTAAGGGTCAAACCCTAAGGGTTTGTCAAGTTTCATTTTTGGCCATTAGATTGAATTATTAAATGTCTTTTATGCCCTTTTTAATTCTTTAAGAAGCTTGCTTGCAAATCTAGATAAATTTTGAGTGGTTTACCAAACCAACAACTCCCTTGACCTTCAAATGATAGCAAATCATCTCTAGGTCAGCCCATACATGTATCTAATTGTCTATATATATGGATTGGAGAGAGAAATTGCATTTTGTTCACTTAATTTGTGCAAAAACCTTACTCAACTCTCTCAAGCACCACACCTCCGAAATTATCTAGCATTATAGTCCCATTATCAAGCCCCACTAACACCATAACCAAATCAGCAACACAAAATCAAAAAATTGTTCATCAAAGGTATAAACCCTAACCATAATTTTTTTCCTATGATCTGTTGTTAGATCTTATAATTTGTTGTTAAAAGATGTAGTTTATAGTCTAATTTAATGATCTGGGTTGGTATATTACAAGTCCATAACATCTAAATGCTCAAATCAATGATTTTCAAATTTCTGGAAAAATTTCATGTTATGGTCTGACAACGAATGTCAGACCTTGTAGATCCATTTCTGTAATTGGGTTTTGTGTTTTAAAGGTTGATACTTGTAGTATGTTATGTTGTCTGTAATCTGGAACTGATAGATAGCTCAAATCATGCTCAGAATGAAAGTTATGGGCGGTCAAACCTTGTTGACCGGCCATGACTTTCAAAATATGGAAAAAAAACCTAGAACAGCCCAGAAGCCTCTGACAGGTTCTTTGCGGGCTTAGATCTAACTGCTTGATGGTGTTATGTGTTTGTTTTTGTAGCCAGATTATAGACTGATATTAGTACTTTAATATTATGCCTTAAAATCTCCTAAACAGCAAGTAATCTGACTACAGTGACCGGTCAAAGTAGGACAAACGGCCATGACTGCATTTTCTGGGAAAAACCCAAAAATTTTTGAACAATTTTTCTGACAAGGTTTGACCGGCTTGTACCTGCTTAATTTGTTGTTATTTTGTTGATGTTATGATATATATATATATATATATATATATATATATATATATATATGTACATTGGTATGTTGTCTACACATTACAACTTGTAGATCACAAAATCATCAACACGATTGGTAGTTATAATAGCTTAAAAGTGACTGCTCGAACTGTTCTTCATTTCTGTAAATGAAGAACAGCTCTGACAGCAACTTTGGTTGCTTAGATCTAGCTTGTGTTAAGTTGTTTGATCGTGTTGTTTGTTAGAACCTGTAGTCTTGCACTTTGTCTACAAGATCTAGCTTTTGTAATTCCCAGAAACACACTACACAAAGATTTAAAGTTGGTCAAACTAGTCCACTCGGTAACTGGGTATGAAGGTTCTGGGCAGCTCAAGAACACCTATAGCGACAGTTTCGTCGCTATAGGGCCCTTTAGCGACAGGTTTTGCGAAAATTAATTATTTTTATTTAATAATTAGTATTAATTAGTTTTTAATTCTGAAAAATACAAAATAAATTATTAAAAATTATTTTAAAGTCCGAAAATTATATTTTAATTATTTTGAATATATTTCATAAATATTTAATATTTTTTGAATATTAAAAGTATTTAATTTATGTAATTATAATATTAAATAAATTATTTAAAAATGATTTAAATACATGAAAAATCATTAAAAATTATATTATGATATATGAAAATATTTTAAGTTATTTTTAATGACTTTTAATATTTTGTGATAATTTTCATTAATAAAGTAATATTAATGATAATTAAGTTGTTTAATAAATGAATTAAATAAATAATTTAAAAATGATTTTATTACTTTAAAAATCATTTTAAATAATAATAAGATATTTAAGAATATTTTAAGTTATAAAATATAACTATTAATATTTAAAGGTAAAAATTTATTAATTAATTATTATTAATGATATTAAAGATATTTAATATTTACATTAAATAAATTAGTTTAAAAATGATTTTAATATTTTAAAAATCATTTTAAATAAAGATAAAATGTTTAAAGATATTTTAAGTTATAAAATATAACTTTTAATATTTAAAGGATAATTTCATTAATAATTTGATATTAATGATATTAATTTAACCCTAATGATATTAAATTTATTTAATAATTATATTAAATAAATAGTTTAAAAATGGTTTTATTAATTTAAAAATCATTTAAAAAGGGATATAAATGAATTAAAAATATTCTAAGTTATAATTAATAACTTTTAATATTTAGATAAATAGTTCATTAATAATTTAATATTAATGGTAATTATTTTATAATGATTTTTAAATGTTTTAAAAATTATTTAAGGGTAATATAAATATTTTAAAAATATTTTAAGTTATTATTAATGACTTTAATATTTTGGCAATGGTTTCATTAATAGCTTAATATTAATTAAATATTAATGATAATAGAATTGTTTATTATTAAATCATTTAATAATGATTCTGATATTTCAAAATTATGATAAATGGTAATAATTATTTAAAAATTATTATAAGGCCATGAAGAATAGTGCGACGGGTGTTTAAGTTATCCAAATGAATATTGAACTACTTATAGAGTTTTAGACTCGATATTTACCCAATAAAGCTGTCGGTAGACTGACATGTTTCAGAAATTGATCTGGACTTAGATAGGATGACTGGATAACTGTTTATTTGTGATTCAATGGTGTTAAAGTTATGTGACAATGTGATTAGGAATGTACTGACTGCAATAAGCAGTATTATATGATATGATATGTAATTCTAATCAGACCAATGATTTATTTAATGATAGGGATTGATAGAAAAGATAAATCTAAGTTGTGTAAGCAGCTGACAAGTCAAGTATCTAACCCTTTGCATTTACTTTATGCAATGGACATGCGTAAGATAATATCTGAATTGTTCATATCAATTGTTCAAATATTTCAACCTTTGTATATACTTATGCAATGATTCTGTATAAGTAAGCTATTAAGCAATAATTGTTGTACAATTTCCTTTATCCTGTTAATATTGATCAAGTTATTTATTATGTTCGTTAATTTCTATAACATGGTTATACAAGTGTCCCCACTTGGATAATCATTATATTTTATCACATGTTGATACATACTTATAGTTGCCTAGTATGTATACGTTGAAATAAAAGTCGTCTAAGCTATTTGATCCAGCTAGACATAAAATTTAAAGTTGTTGTTGAACAAGATAAAACTTATCCAACCGAATTGTTTTGGTATGGATTCAAGACTGTCATGAACATCCCAATCATGGGAAATTTTTATGCGCTAAGGCGGACAAAGGATGAATGATAATATCGTTCTAGCAATGTAGTATTGATCAATACAGGGCATAACGGGCTGATCACCCCCGTGCCCGTAAGTTATGACGGTTTACAGATGAATTTCTGTTTAACCCTTTCGAAAATAGAAAATAATGTTCATGGTCTGTTAATTGATCCTCATTTATAGTCAATACATAGTTTCTAAAAATTTTAAATAAAAATGATATGTTGTTATTTATTGGTTCAGCTTACTTCACAACTGTTGCTTCGTTGTAGAAGTATCCTTCCAAGAAAACATTTAATTCACTCAGTTAACTATTATTGTTGCTATTACTTGATGGGCACTCAAATGCTCATCCTTGCTTTAATTTAAATGTTTTCAGCTAAGGGTGAGCAACCCGAAGGATCTGCCAAGAATAAAGGGAAAGGAAAAGTTGCTGAATGACTGTTTATGCTATCTTTTGTAATAATCAAACTTTATTAGGATATGGATGATAAATATTATTATTATCATGTAATGAATGTTGAAGGTTTCGTACTTGGGATTTGGGAAACTCTGATAATATGTAAATTAAATTTGATAAATCTATATTATTGTTATTATTATTAGTATTAGTATTATTTCACTCATAGAAATGGTATCATGAAGCACCGAGTTCGGGTTTCAAGTATCCGAATTTGGGGGCGTCACAGAGGGCATGCTGGAGCATTGGGTACCGGAGAGGCAGATTTTTTGGCTTGTGACCCAGGAGTTGACTCTGACTTTAGAGGAGTATGCACGTTTGACGATGCTGCCACTTGACAGACCTTACGTGCATATGGCCATTGGTGACCTGAGCCGGCAGTTTATGACTCTCACCAGGCTGAGGCAGAGAGTTATGCAGGATGAGATCACATCCGGCCACGTGATATCCCAGCGTTTTCTGATTGACAGATTTGGCTTTGAGGATAGATATGCTCAGTATTTTGGGGATTTCACCATACCAAAGGACCAGTGGCATTTGGCCAGGATAGATGTATTACTGCTGTGTCTATTATCATACGTGTACATGCCACGATACATGGATGAGTTGGACATCGGTGTCATCATGGCAGTGAGAGCTCTCAGGGATGGTCGTACCATTATTCTGATGATTATGGTAGAGACACTGAGGTCGGCCACGTTCTGCAACACTGACCCTGTAGGGGTATTCACAGGCAGTTCGGTCATGCTATACATGTGGTTTATGTCACACCTGAGACCGATTGGCACATTCAGACGACACGGGTATTGTTTCACCCATGAGATAGCTATGTCGTATTCCTTCCAGCCTACAGAGTGTACAGATCCTG
Source organism: Panax notoginseng (assembly GCA_016801055.1). Classification (NCBI taxonomy): domain Eukaryota; kingdom Viridiplantae; phylum Streptophyta; class Magnoliopsida; order Apiales; family Araliaceae; genus Panax; species Panax notoginseng. Next base: position 172,941,797 of record CM029017.1, read on the forward strand.
CATCTTGGTCAGTTTTCCTGGCTGGGATCGGACATCCGTTTGGCTATCTTGCCATGTACAAGGCTCAATTCGCCTTACAATTTCATTACTCATGCTCCGGGCATGGATTATCTCCCTCTGGCTGGTTTGAGGGGCATAACTACCTACCACCCACTGGCCGTGATGTCGCAGTTTGACCAATTCCAGGATTTCCATCCTTTTGATGGGGAATTAGGTTAGCGCTTAACTTCTCGCCACTTATCAGCGTGAGATAGCTACCTTTTGTATTACCCATCCGGGTTGTTCGCCAGAGTATTCTACGTGGATGGAGACAGAGACTTCATCGGCTGAGGCAGTATCCACAGTGCCGAGTATGGATTCTGATGGTGGAAAGCCCATGGCGGACATTGATTCTTACACCGAGGAGGAGCCATTTACTAGGTTGCCAGTAGCTCTCTTAGATTCTCCCAGTACTAGAACTGTTGTGATCCAGCATTCAGCATAGTACTTTGAGCGGAGTCTTCATTTGATGACCTTTGAGAGAGATCAGGCTAGAGCCCTGACATTGACAGCTCTTGATGGGAGAGACGCAGCTCTGTCAGAGAGAGATGAGGCATTAGCTCGTAGAGATGTCGCTGTTGTTGAGCGGGATGAAGCCATATTATACAGAGATGCAGTGATTGTTGAACAGGATGCTGCCATATCTACCCGGGATGTAGCCATTGCAGACAGTACTTCAGTGAGATCCCTGACCACTGGTATGCTTGTCGAGATGAATGCATATATTGATGAGCACCGCGTCACCGTGCAGATGGCCTCAGACTTACTGGCTCGTGTGGATACCCTTGTAAAGGAGACCACATCGTTACCTTCTTCTTCGGATAGAGATATAATGTTAGATCTGCTAGCCCGCATGCATACTGATCTATAGATAGCCTTGTATTTTTCTGCACAGACTAGCTTAGCCATTTTGTCATGTACAGTATACATTGTGTATATCAAACAGTATTATATATAGCAGGGAAATATATTTTTGATCAATTCCCTTTTAGATATGCCTGAATACTTGCTTGATATTTGCCTGCTTCTTCAAGGCTTGTGATCTTGATGTATTCTAAATTCCTCCTTGTTGGATGAACATTGAGTTGTCTCTGGATAGTTCATAATGGATCATTGATCTGTGTGTATCCCTACCATCTTTGGTGTCTTGGGACTGGTTTCTGTATGGAAATGTGGAAAGGAGTGTGGCTTTTCTCTCTGAGATTGACCGCACCATAGATGGTCGCCAGTACTCCTATTTAGGAGGAGCCTAGTTAATTTCATGTCTTATGGATTGGTATTGCTCTTCAAGGTACAACCGCAGCTTAGATGGTCGCCGAGTCTCCCGTTTACATAGGGAGGTCATGTAATTCCATCCATTTGGTTTAAAGCCAATGAAATGTGGTGGATTAAAGTTTAATCCTAGTACCGTTGACAAGTATTTGTGTTTTGGTAGGGGGTTAGACCGAACCATAAATGGCTGCCTACGTACTCCTATTGAAGAGGAGATCAGGTCTGCGTAGTTCGAACCTGGTGTAAGAGGTTCAACGCTGGTTGTGGCAGAAAGGGTGTAGGAATGTTTTTGTTATTTTTGTTTTTGTAATGAGAAGGGTTTAGAAGTGTTTTTGTTTTTTTTATTTTTTTTATTGTTGCGATCGGGCCATATAAAATGGTTGCCTACGTACTCCCGTGTATCAAGGAGATCAGGTCGACGTAGTTCGCCCCTCAGGACGATTTGTAGCCAACAAAAAGTTGCAGGTGTGAAAAGTTTGATCCCATGTTTGGGGACAAACTACAACTATGAAAGGTTCAATCCCTAGTGGGATAACCGAAGTTGAGTAAGGGTTAAAAAACCAAGTGGAGAGAAAAGATCTGGCGATCTGAAAACCAGGCCGTTGGCTTGAAAAGTGTGTTTCCGTGAGGGGCGTAGAGTTGAAAAGAGTTATATGTAGTGAAGGGTTAAAGAACCAGAATGACTAATAATTTGATGATCCAACACTAGGATGTTTGCTTTATGGTAACTTCAGACATAGTACCATTTCACGGTGTCCGAGTTGATAAACTGTGGAAATTTATCGTCGTCCATTTCCTGCAATCTGAGAGCACCTCCTGTCAATACCTCCTTGACAATAAACGGGCCTTCCCAGTTAGGAGCGAATTTTCCCTTATACTGATCTTAATTGTCAATGATCTTCTTCAAAACCAAGTCATGTTGTTTAAACTGTCGTAGCTGGACTTTTCTGTTATAGGATCGGGCGATCATTTGTTGATATATACGGGGAATGTGTAGAAAGGAGATCTTTTCGAACTCCGAATCCATCGGTAAAACTTGTCGATGGTAAGACAGCAAATGTAGCTCTTTGGTTTGATAGATTTTTGTGGATTGTTTGACTACTAACTCAGAATCCCCAAAGACAGTTAACCGCCTGATGCCCATTGAATGGGCAAGTTTTAGCCCCATGATACAGCCTTCATACTCAGCTGTGTTGTTGGTGCTGACAAACTACAATTTGACGGCGACGGGATACTGCTCCCCCGTACCGGATACTAGAACTACTCCAGCTCCAGAACCTTCCATATTAATAGCTCCATCGAAATATATTTTCCATATTTGGCGTGTATTGTACTGATGGTGTTGCTGAATTGCCATTACCCATTCATCAGGGAAGTTTGTTTCCAATTGAAATCCCCTGAAGGAGCGGCGGCCAGTTGATCCGCAATTCCTTAACCTTTAATGGACTTTTACGTCACGTAAATAATGTCAAATTATTGTAGGATCAACTGCCATTTGGACAGTCAGCAATTCAGTATGGGCTTGCTGAACACATACTTGAGAGGATCCACACGGGATATGAGATGGGTTGTGTGCCCATGGAGGTAATGTTGTAACCTCATGGCATCCCATGATAAAGCACAACAAGTCTTCTCAATCAGAGTGTACTTGTGTTCACTGTTGTTGAATCTTTTGCTGAGGTAATAGATAGTTCATTCTCGGCCTCTAGCATCTTTCTGACCCAGCATGTAGCCTATGGCATTGTCACTTATGGACAGGTACATGAACAGGGGAACATCATCCCTGGGTGGTACTAAAATAGGAGCTTTGACCAGCTGCTCTTTGATTGTAAGGAAGGCCTTCTGGCACTCATCATTCCATTTCATGGAGGAGTTCTTCCTTAACAGCTTGAAATTAGGCTCACATGTTGCTGTGAGTTGGGAAATGAACCTACTGATGAAGTTGACTCTTCTCAAAAATCCCCGTATTTCCTTCTCTGTCTGAGGAATGGGCATTTCCGTAATGGCCTGGATTTTGGTGGGGTCCAGCTCAATCCCTTTGTGGCTAACTAGGAATCCTAGCAACTTGCCTGATTTAATGCCAAAGGCGTATTTGGCTGAATTCAACTTCAAGTTGTACTTACGTAGCCTGTTAAAGAGCTTTCTGAGATGGTCTATGTGGTCTTCCTCCCTTCAGGACTTGACAATAATGTCATCCACGTAGATCTCTATCTTTTTGTCCATTAAGTTATGGAAAAGAGCTATCATAGCTCGCTGACAAGTGGCTCCAGTATTGATGAGGCTGAAAGACAACCGTCTGTAGCAAAAGGTTCCCCAAGGCGTAATGAAAGCAGTTTTCTTACGATCCTCCTCAGCAACCATGATCTGATGGTACCCCGCAAAGCAATTAGCGAAGGAGTACATGCCGTATTGAGCAGTATTGTCAATGAGAATGTGGATGAATGGCACGGGAAACCTATCTTTAAGGTAAGCTTTATTCAGATCCTGATAATCCACGCAAACTCGCACCTTTCCTCCAGGCTTAGTCATGGGAACGACGTTGGATATCCATTCAGGATATGTGGACACCATGATAATACCAGCTTGAAATTGTTTCACAATTTCTTCTTTCACCTTTAAACTCCACTCAGGTTTCAATTGCCTGAGTTTCTGTTTGACTGGCTTGAATCCTTCTTTAATGGGAAGGCGATGAAGGACAATGTAAGTTCCAAGAACTATTCAACGACAAGTACTTTTCTGAAAGTATTCGTCACATGAAAGAGGTTGAGTTCATTAAGTTGGAGTAGAACAATATGATCGTGTCACAGTACGAAGCTATGTTTGCCAAGTTGTCCCAGTTTGTGTCTCATTTGGTTGATAATGAGGAGAGAATGACGCGGATGTTTCTAAGAGGTTTGAAACCCGAGATACGTCAATATCTAATTTCTCATAAACTGTGTTTGTATTCAAATGTTGTAAATAGGGCTCAGTTATTGGAGCGCGATAATAAGTCAACGCAACCAAGAGAAAGCATCTGGCAAAATGATAATACCAGTGGTAGCAGTCATCGAAACGGTGACAACAAATGTGGAGGGAATCAACATGCCAGAAATGGTAACCACTTCGGTGGTAGTTATGACCAAGGTAATAAGAATGGACATTTCAAGAAGAAGAGATTCAACAATGATGGAAAAACGTCAGCATCAACACCCGTTGTTAAGGAAGGAGAACGACCACCTATCATATGCTTCAAATGCGGAAGGGAGGGACACATCAGTCCAAACTACGCGATGCAGTCCAAAGCGTGTTATAATTGTGGAAGAAAATGTCACCTAACCCAATTTTGTCGTGCACCGAAGACAAGTCCAGCTGGGATGGTGGCACCAAAGGCCGTCCCAAAAAAGTCAAAACCGGTAGTTCAAGGGAGAGCGTTTGTCGTGACCTCCCAGAAAGTAAGGAACCCAAACGAGGTCATCACGGGTAAGCTTATCATAAACTCTAATGAAGTCTATACCTTATTTGATACCGATTCTACCCATTCTTTTATTTCTCCTACTTGCGCTCAACGTTTAAATTTGACTCCGGAGAAATTAGACTTTGACTTATCTGTTGAAACTCCGTTGGGAGAAACCTTCATTATATCCACTGTTTATAAGTCTTATTTGGTTTAAATCGGTACTCTCACATTACCTGTCGATCTTATTTCATTGAAAATACTTGCATTTGACGTAATTCTAGGGATTGATTGGTTAACTACTCATCATGCAAAAATTGATTGTTTTCATAAGGTTGCTAGCTTTCATATTCCTAACCAACCTATTATGCGAATTCAAGCAACCAAACCATTAAAATCAATCACTATCATCTCAAGCCATAAAGTTATTCGTTTATTGAAAAACGGATGTCAAGCTTTATTAGCTCATGTCACAGATTTAAGCAAAAATACGTCAATTTTGAATGATATTTCTATTGTTAATAAATTTCCTGACGTATTCCCTGAAGAACTTCATGGCCTATTCCCAGAGCGAGAAATTAAATTTTGTATTGACCTTGAACCTGGTATAAAACCCATTTCTAAAGCCCCATATCGAATGACTCTTATTGAACTTCAGGAGTTAAAGACCCAATTGTAGGAATTGTTAGACATCGGTTTCATTCGTCCTAGTACGTCTCCTTGGGGTGCTCCTGTTCTATTCGTGAAGAAGAAAGATGGGAGTATGAGACTTTGTATTGATTATCGGGAGTTGAACGATATCACTGTCAAAAATAGATACCTGTTGCCTCGCATTGATGACCTGTTTGACCAGTTGCAAGGCGCTAAATTCTTTTTAAAGATCGATCTTCGTTTCGGATATCATCAGTTAAAGGTTAGAACCGATGACATTCCAAAGACGGCTTTCAGAACTCGGTACGGGCATTATGAATTCCTAGTCATGTCTTTTGGATTAACTAATGCTCCTGCTGCCTTCATGGATATGATGAACCGAGTATTCAAGAAATAATTGGATCATTTTATGGTTGTCTTTATTGATGACATTCTCATATATTCCAAAAGCCATGAAGATCATGAGCAACACTTGAGGCTGATACTCCAAAAGCTTCGTGAAAACAAGCTTTATCCCAAGTTAAAGAAATGTGAGTTTTGGCTTGAGGAAGTAGCATTCCTTGGGCACGTGCACGTAGTATCAAGTCATGGAATATCTGTTGACCCGGCAAAGATTGAAGTTATTCAAAGCTGGGAGCAACCTAAATCAGTAACTGAAGTACGTAGCTTTCTCGGCTTAGCTGGTTATTATTGGAGATTCGTAGAAGGGTTTTCTCGAATCGCTACTCCATTAACTCACCTGACTCGGAAAGATACAAAATTCGGTTGGAGCATGGAATGTGAGAAGAGTTTTCAAGAACTCAAGAGGAGACTCATTTCAGCACCTGTTCTGACAATACCATCTGGCTCGGAGGGATTTGTCATTTACAGTGATACTTCGGGCAAAGGGTTAGGATGTGTTCTCATGCAACATAGGAAAGTCATAGCCTATGCCTCTCGTCAACTCAAAGAATATGAGAGGAATTATCCTACTCATGATCTAGAGTTGGCAGTTGTTGTCTTCGCACTTAAAATTTGGAGGCATTACTTGTATGGGGAGAAAGTGGAGATCTTTACGGATCATAAAAGTCTCAAATATTTCTTCACCCAAAAGGAACTCAACATGCGGCAACGACGTTGGCTTAAACTGTTGAAAGATTATGATCATACCATTCAATACCATCATGGTAAAGTGAACGTAGTAGCTGACGCATTGAGTAGAAGATCATATGCGGGTACGAGTGCGATATTGTCAACGCAAAGGCCCATTTTATATGACTTGCAAAGGATGGAGATAGAGTTAAAGACTCCAGGGACCCATATGATGATAGCGAATATACGAGTAGAACTGACTTTAATCGATAAAGTTAAAGCTGCTCAAACCACAAACCTGGAGCTGATGCGTATGAGGAAGAAAGTGCAAGAAGATGCTATGCCAGAAGCAAGAATCGATGAAGAAGGAATACTTCGAGTCAACTCCAGACTTTTTGTTCTTAATGATCCTGATTTAAAGTATAAAATCATGATGGAGGCGCACAACACACCGTTTGCAATCCATCCTGGGAGTACCAAAATGTATCATGATCTTCGACATACATTTTGGTGGAGCAATATGAAGAGAGTGATCGCGGAGTTTATCTCAAGGTGTCTAACTTGTCAACGAGTCAAGGCAGAGCATCAAGTACCAAAAGGTTCATTGCAACCACTTGAAACTCCAGAATGGAAGTGGGAGCATATTACCATGGATTTTGTTACTGGTCTTCCTAAGGTTTCTCAAGGCATAGATGCAATTTGGGTCATTGTTGATAGATTGACCAAGTCTGCTCACTTCTTACCTATACGAGAAACTTATACAGTTGAACGTCTTGCTCGTATGTACATAAACAAGATTATAAGATTGCATGGTATGCCAGTATCCATAGTTTCTGATCGAGACCCAAGATTCACTTCAAGATTTTGGGTTAGTTTGCAAAAAGCTATGGGCACGAATTTACGATTTAGTTCGGCTTATCATCCTTAAACGGACAGGCAGTCAGAGAGGACTATTCAAACACTTAAAGATCTATTAAGACTCTGTGTCCTTGACTTCAAGGGAAGTTGGGACAAGTTCTTACTATTGGTGGAGTTTTCCTACAACAACGGTTATCAAGCAAGTATTGGCATGACTCCATTCGAGGCATTGTATGGAAGAAAGTGTTGTTCTCCAGTATGCTGGGATGAGGTGGGTGAAGCAACATTATTGGGACCGAATTTGGTACGTATGACTATGAAAAAGATTCAAACGATCCGACAACGAATAAAAACTTCACAAGATCGACAAAAGAGTTATGCTGATCTTCATCGAAAGGACGTGGAATTCAATATTGGAGAACATGTGTTGTTACGTGTTGCTCTATGGAAAGGAGTTACGAGATTTGGAAAGAGAGGAAAGCTCAATCCTCGATTCATTGGCCCATTTTTAATCCTCGAACGAGTAGGAACTGTGGCCTATAGACTCGCCTTACCGCCAAGTATGTCTCGTGTTCATAACGTTTTTTACATATCTATGTTACGTAAATATGTGAAAGACCCGAACCACATTATTGAGTTAGAATCGGACGAAATAGCGGAAGATTTAACGTATAAAGAGGTTCCTGTTAAAATCTTGGATAAGAAGGAGCATATTTTATGCTTCAAGGTTATGCCTCAAGTCAAGGTTTTGTGGAGAAACCACGATGTGGAGAAAATGACCTAGGAGTTAGAATCTGAAATGAAATCAAGGTATCCTTACCTCTTCGACATACCAGGTATGTACCCTAATTTCGAGGGCAAAATTTCATAAGAAGGGGAGGTTGTAAGACCCCGACTTTTATGAATAAAGATGAATTTTCTATAAATATCATTTTTGAATATTATGGAGTGAATTTGATATAATGTAAAAGTTGTGGGTAATATTTATAAATTTTGTAAAGCAAGTTGTTATATAATATTCGATTGGTCGGGGAATATTCGTTTTAACAGGGAATATTCGTACGACGGCACAATCATTGGTAGACACCACAACAGAATTATTATCAGATTGAGAAAACGACAAAAATATTTTTTTTATAAAATAACGGCGAAAGTTTTACCGTTAACTGTTGGAATACCTGGTGGTTAAAATACAGTAATACGCGTTATTGCACAGTAGCACACGGTATTGAACATTATTTTTGAATTATTGATTCTTACATAAGAAGGCACTACTCAATAATTATTACAGTAATTACTATTCAATATTTTATTTTATTGGTTCAATAATTGCTACGTTGATATTTTATATTATTGTTGTTTCAATAATTATCACTGCACAGTATTTCTCATTATCAGATCAATAATTCATATTATTTAAATAATATTATTAGATAACATTATTGGCAATGTCTAGAAAGTTCTGTCAATGAGAGATTTGGTCACCTAATTGCACGACAGTATGGAAAAATCCTTATCGAAAAGCCCCCTCTTTCTTGGGAACGGTCTGGTTGTCATTATTGTGATTCTGTAATATTATTTGTGAATAATTAATGATTGATAAGAAAATATTTATTTTATGTGAACATAAATGATGGATAGAAAAATATTTATTTTATGTAGTTATAAAAGAATGAATTAATATTGAGGTGTTTTATCAGTATTTGGTCGGATTTGAGGTATTAAAAAAATCAAATCAGTGTTCTTAAAGCTCTATTGTGTGAGTTATAATTTTAATCCGACTGTTGGATCGTTATGATTTTTGGATATGTTATACATATATAAGTTGAGTATATGTCCACAAATTTTGAACCGTTAAAAATTAACGTATGATTTGTTATGAATTTAAGAGGTGTTGAAAATTATCCGTTTGTGAAATTCGAATATTTTCTGTTTAGAATTTGGAAAAAATTTCTTTTGCAGAGTTGTAGAGAATTCGATTTCGTGTTGAATGAACGTAAAATTCGTATTTTTCTGATAAAAGGGCTATTTATTATGAATTATTGAAGTTTTGAAAAATAAAATAATTTTTATTAAAATTTGGTGGGACCCACTTTTATTTTTTTGTAAAAGCATGTGCTGAATTTTTTTCAATGGTGGTTGCTCATCTTGTTCAACAAATTTAGGCATAGATAAGAAAGAAAAAATAAATATTATTTTATTAATTTAGTCTCTTATGGCGTTCTAGTATTTTCCTATAAATAGGCGCTCAAGTTAGAATTGAAAATCACACCAGAATCATAGAATTCTTCTTCTATAATCTTGAGCGTATTTCTTTAGAGTTTTAGAAAGCTTTGAGCATAGAAAATAGTGAAAGTTTTCTTCAAGAACATCCCCGCTATACCAGTTAGAATACTCTTCTTTTCAAGGTAAGGGATGTTATTTTTGTTCAATATTCACTTGAAATAATATTTTCTTCCATACTCTGTAGTATGTAAGTAATATTATTTCGTTTCAGATTTCGAATTCTATACTCGTTTGTTAAAATTTTAGCTTCTATACTACATGAAATTAGTAGAATATCCTTGATATTTGCGTTTCATCCAGTATCTTTTCATAAAAATATTATTCTGAGTATTCTTGATAAGTTTTAACTTTTTTATGCCGAAGTACTATTCATGGGGTTACTATTCTCAAAATACTATTCACTCGAGTACTATTCACCCGGGGTACTATTCATGATAAAAATTGATTCATTTTCGGTTTAAATTATTTTCGGTACAATATTATTCTTGAATTTTTCTCCACAAAGCAGTATCATGTTGACAATTTGGACATTATTGATTTCTGGATAAATTAAATTATAAATCTTTAAAAATTTATCCTCGAACTTGTTTTATTGAATTCTTATATCATTGTTATCATCCTCATGTTTATATTATGTTGAAAGTCATATGTGGCCTGTAGTGCATAGATGGACTTGGTATGATTATGACCAGAGATTATTCAGTATAATAATGGTCGTAATGTTATAAATGATGTGGTAAAAGTCCTCATTGGCCCGTAGTGTATTGATGGACAGTTGTTGGCATAATCATGACCATTGATGAATACACGAATATCCTTGGCCCGTAGTGCATGGATAATTTGTGATCGTGATACTAATGAATATCCTTGGCCATAGTGCAGGGATGATGTGGATTATTTATTAAGTTGATTCTCAACGATAAAAGTGATGAAAAACCTTTTAAATCATAGAAGATAGTAGATTTTATTCTGTACTTGACTCTTCTAATGGATTGCTTGTTTCGCTGCAGTTAAACTTGATGCTTGTTATATTTTATCAGTTTAACACTATTGAAGGCTAATGATAAATTATTTCGCATTATCTTAGTCATAATATTTCTTACTGGGCTAGTTGAGCTCACCCTTTTGCTTTCATTGTTCTCTTCAGGAAATGAGAACGTAGTCGGGACTAGTCGGAGAATGGAGTGACGGTCCAGATGATAGCATTAGTAGTCCTCACTATTCTATGAAATAGTGTGATAATAAATGTATTGAGGACTCCATTTGAGTTGAATACTGTCTAGAAGACAATATTCGTATTAAAACTCTCAGTTTATGTTTTGTCGTATTTTACACGACAGTTGTATTATTAAGTTGTATTTGAATTTTGTACCATGTATTTGGCTACTCAAGATGGGTGATGTATACCTATTTTGGGGGCGTCACACTTGACATCATCCAAACGATATCTTGTTTAATTCTTCGTTCCTCTTCTTCCACCTTGGGATCTGAAACAGAGACTTCCTTCTCCTTTACCGGTATCAGTTCGGGAAATAACATAGCCATTACGTTGGCTGGTACCTTTACCGGAGGTTGTGCGGACTCTGGATTTACAGGTGGAGATAATCGCCGTGTGGCTGAAACTGAAGGAATCTGCTTATGCTTATGTGGATTCCTGTGACTGGAACTGGCAGAATATCCTAGTCCGGCTGTCCCAATTTGACTGGACATTTGAATCGGGTGCTTAATACCCTGATTATTTTTACCTAGCCCTTGCCCCGGCTGGTGTATCAATGACACCATTTCTTGAGTAGCTGCCATCACATAGGCAGAAATCTTGGGTAAGAGAAATGGCATCCCAATGGCATGGTATTGAGTGTTGCTCACTTCCAAAGCATGAAAACTGACCGGCTCAACATCTGAATTGACATTGATGAGTGGTATGTCACCATATTGAGGACATTCCAGTTCAGCATTGACTATGACTAGGCTATTGTTGATAATGTATTTAAGTTGTTGATGAAGAGTGGAAGGGACTGCCCCGGCCATGTGAATCCACGGTCTCCCCACAAGCAGGTTGTATCCTGTATCTACTTTGAAAACGTGAAAAGATACACAGAATGTATGGGGACCAATCTCAATTGGCAGCTCAATCTCTCCGACTGAATTCTGGCGGGATCCATCAAAAGCTTTAATAACCGTATGGCTACTTCGGATCCGTTTGAGATTGACGTTCATCTTCACCAATGTAGCATAAGGACAGATATTCAGAAACGAACCTCCATCTATCAAAACTCCAGCTAGCATATATCCGGAGGACAAAACCGCAATATGTAATGGCTTGCAATGACCGGTCCCTTCGGGTGGTATGTCATCATCAGTGAAAGATATCACATTGTTGTTGAAAATCTGATCAACCAGATGTTGAAATTTTTCCACATCCACTAATTTTGGCAAGTATGCTTCTTCCAAAACCTTCAGTAGAATCTTCTTGTGATCCTCGGAAGTTAAAACCAAGTCCAGTATTGAAATTTGATGTGGAACTTCTCTTAAGCTTAAAACCACCTTGGCTTCAGTATGACCCATAGTACGGAGAAATTTTTCAATCTTCTCCACGGAAATTTTCCCCTTTAATTTAATGGTATATTTCATCACCCGTTGGAGAAGACAACACCATCTTTGATGGTCTGGGAGGATTCACAGTTAAAATTGGAACTCTGTCCACTACTCCAATTAATCATGTTGACCTCTTCCCCTTTGTGTTGAGGAAGAGGGTTATCTTGTACGTGAGGTTGATCTGGTTTGGTGACCACGATCTCACCATTGTCTATCAAATCTTGGATCTTATGTTTTAAGGCCCAACAATCTTGAGTATCATGTCCAGGTGCCCCGACATGATAAGCACATTTCCGAGCAGCATTGAAACCCTTCCTATTAGGGTTGGCCGGTGGAAGAAGATGTGTAATTTTCTTTTGAGTGGCCAGAAGATTGAGAATGTTCTCAAGTGAGTCCCCTAGGGGTGTGAACACTCGAGGGCGTTTGGCTTCTCCACCCTTAGGCAATGGAGGGTTTGAAGACTGTGCTTGAAAGGGAGTGTAATTTCTCCTCTGAATAGGCATATTTTGATTGCCCTTTTGACCTTGTAGTATCAAGGAAACATCCTCCTCTTTCTTTTTATAGACCCTTCGTAGGTTGTTTCCATAAGTTCCGGACTGGATGTGTTAAGTAACAGCTTTAAGAGTGGCTAGGTCTTGAATCTTTCCTGACTTTAACCCCATTTCAGCCATCTCTCCATGTTTGATCATTTTAGAAAATGGTTTACCAATGCCAGCTAAAACTCTCTCATAGAAAGGAGCTTCTTATATGTCGATAAAGGTCATGACCATTTCTGACTCTGTCATGGAAGGAATAACTTGAGAAGCAAGGCGCCTCCACCTTTGAGCATACTCTCTGAAAGACTCATTAGACTGTTTCTTGACCTTGATAATCTGGTACCGGTCAGGAGCCATCTGAGACTGGAAGCTGTATTGTGTGAGGAAGGCATGAGCTAGTTCTTTCCAACTATGGATCTTTGAATTGTCTAATCTAGTATACCACGAACGGGCTTCTCCAGTCAGACTCTTTTGGAACAGCTGCATTCTGAGCTTCTCATCCTCTGCATAAGATCCAAGTTCTCCAATGAACACCTTCAAATGTGTGTAAGGATCTCCTAACCCGTCATACTTTTCGAAGTTAGGAGTTTTGAACTTCTCTGAATAATGAACACCAGGGAATATACAAAGGTCAGTATATGAGATACTCCCATGTGCTCCAATTCCTTTGATAGAACGAAGGGTTTCTTCCATTTGAAGGACCTTTTTCCTGATGTCACCGGTGTCTAAATCTCCTTTGAGATGGGTGGTATCATGAATTTTGTTGGTTGTATCCAATTGGAGCTCAGGTACTATAATGGCTTTATCAGAACCTTGGGTTCCTCCTTGTGCAGAGGATTCAGCATGTATGGGTATCTTCGTACCTTGAGTAGACTGATGTAGTTCTTTAAGCAAAATAGCCAAATCTGTAATTTTTTTACTTAATCCGTCAAATTCTTCGCTAGAAACTAGATTAAACTGGTTAGATGAAGACATGATTGGCTATAAGCTCGTGGCCTTTTTGGGCTTTAATCGGGTAATAGGCCCGATTGCTTTCCTGCGATAAAACTTGTATAGTTTAGTCTTAGGGATTGTGTAAATGTTTACATGTTATGTGATATGTTCGTTTTAGGATTATTATCCCGCAAAACGGATGTTAGCTGTTTGTAATATAGCATAGCATGTTAATTTAAATATGCACATTTTTCTTCATATTTCTCATTACATGGGGATGAATATGGAATGAAATTACAAGTAATTGTCTTTACAAGTTATTTGAAATGAGAAAGCATGAAGAGACTTTCCTCCGCGTTTGGTTTATCAGAAGCTGACCTATCTTAGGTTATTCTCACGGCTTTTTGGCTTGAAGGTTCCCAAATCATCGTAATTTACTCAACGGGGGTTAATTCGGTCTTTCAACTGGAGCGAATTTCGGTGGTGCCTTTCCTGAGCCTCGTTGGAATTAGTCTTCCTACGAGTCCAGTAATCAAACACCAACAAGATAGCCTCTTGGTGGAGGAACGACACAGCATACATTCACATACAACGTGTCTCACCGTTTATGAAAATGATGACATGTGCGAAGCACTAATCTCACAGACAGATATATTACAGTGTAGTAAAAATGCATTCGTACACATTCACCAAATGTAAATGCAACATCCACACACAAGCATATAACAGTTTTGAAAAGCATGTAATAACGGCTTCAGTCCTCTTATTGGTGTCCCCAGCAGAGTCGCCACATGTCGACGTCGAGATTTTTATTTGTCCTTTTTCTATTCTTGTTCTTTTGTGTTCTCATGTTAGGTGAGATTTGTTTGAAAAAATAAGTTGTGAAAAAGTCTGACATTTATATGTCGACGATTGGACTATAAGAGTCGTCAGTTGGTTTTTTAACTGGTTGTACCAATACAACCGAGAAACGGTTTGCACAATGACCCAGTGATGTGACACTGCTAAACGGGTCTGCGAAACCGAGATTCATTAGGGTCTGGGGACTTGCTTATGCAGAGGGAAGGTGTTAGGAACCCCCCGACATCCGTGTTACCACGGTGACCGCCACTTTTTAAGAAACTGTTATATGAATGTGTGTGTGTGTGGGTCAATGTTCTATTATTTGGAAGTAGTGTGAAGCCTCGTTCTCACCTATATACACAGGGTTTGAATTTATGTAAAAATTCAGTTTTAAACAAGATATGGCAGTGAAGTTTTGTAAAAGAGGTTTTTCAAACCCTGATACTAAACAGTAATTGAGACCTTTTTACACTTCCATTTTATCAAGTGTTCGGCTGAATTATTTTTATTTTCGAGATGCGAAGCATATTTGAGAAAATAATATACAAAGCAGTGCCGAACTCCTCATGGGTATGAAAACCATCTGAGGGAATCCAAACACCGTGAATAAATTTACAAGCTGCTTACAGCTGAAAATGTCCATCACGGGAACTGAATCTAGATTCAGTAGACTGAATCTGTGATCACATGATTCCTAGGCTCACAAGATGTCGCATTTTATATGAACGCGGTAAGCAGTTATATATATAAAAGATGTAAATATATATATACAAACATGATCAACCACCACGAAGCACCTCCATGGGGGATCGAAAATGTAAATATATAAAAGCGGTAAATATATATATATGTATATATATATATATATATATATTGACATGATCAACCACCAAGAAACACCTCCATGGGGGATCAGAAATGTAAAGAAAGCTGGAAAAACGGTCAACCGCCATGAAGTAAACTCCAGGCAGGACGAAATGTAAATAAAGCTATAAAAGCAATCAACCGCCACGAAGTAAGCTTTGATGAGCCTGGATTTTATATCTGGCGCGTTTACCTGATGATATATATATATATATATATATATATATATATATATATATATATATATTCCATTTCTTAAGCTCACCTTTATTGAGCTCATCCCGAGCTCGCCCTGCCTTTTTTTTTGAAAAAATATAACTAATAAAAAATGTATAATATTTTTTTGGAATTGAAAGTTTTTTTAAAAAAAGTGTTTTGGGTGTGATTTGGGTACATATAACAAAACACTTTTTTTAAAAAAACTTTCAATTCCATAAAATATTATATATTTTTTATTAGTTATGTTTTTTTAAAAAAAAAAAAGGCAGGGTGAGCTCGGGGTGAGCTCAATAAGGGTGAGCTTAAGATCCTTGTTCTATATATATATATATATATATATATATATATATATATATATATATATATATGCGAAAGCAATTAAACGCTCTAGACATAAGTCTAGGCTCAATCGAGGCATAACTCGATAATGTTAGTCCATATAAAAATATATATATATATAAATATAAATATATATATATATATATATATATATATGTACAAACTGAAATGAAACCACAAATCGAAGTCTGGGCATACTCACGCAACACGACTCTCAACGTGAAGAATAGTGTGTGCAAAGATGAAGAGAAAGGAAGTGTGTAAGAAGGCTTATAGTGGACTGCCAAAGAAGACTTCTATAGCTTTAAGTGGATGAACACTCGGCTCCCGCTGGTAAAAAGTAGCTTTATATGACCTTACAAGTGTTTAAAATGAGAAAGCACTCAATTTAGGGTGTGTACAAAGCAAATTGGACAAGGCTTCCTCGCCTTTTTCTCTTACAAAATGGCCACCCCAAGCCCTCTATTTATAGAGGAGGGATGCGGCTAGCCACAGATGTACCTGCCCGGGGTGCCCCGGCTTCACGGGTCCCGCGCGTCTCGAAGTACGTGCACGCATGCAACGTGATGTCCGTTCGAACTTTCAGAACTTCAATTCGGGCATTCGACTGAGGTGTATAAGACCTATTTCGGACCGCCATTGTTGAGAGTTACGCACTGACATGGGATTAGAGGTTGTACGAAGTTAAGAAGATGGGACCATGCCCTCCGGTCTTCAAGCTTCAAATTCTATCCGTTGTCCTACGCAATAGTCACTCGGGATTGGACTTCCTTGGTTCTTGTGGGACATTGTTGTGTAGAATTGTATGTATGAAGTGTTGAGACGGTGCGATGTGGCGTTAAGGTGGCAAGATGATGACTTTACCCCTCTCTGGGGTTATCTCCAGTTTGGGCTGATAAAACAGATGTTGCTCAGGGTTATCTCTGAGATTGGGCTGCTGCAAGTGTTGAAGGTCCTCAGTATCATCTCTGAGGTGTGCCTGTCTTTCCGGTGTTATCTCCGGGTCTTGTACTGAGTGCCTCGGTGTGAGTGTCGAGGTTAAAGCTGATCGCATGCATTTGAAACAAGCATTTCTGGGGTTATCTGCGGAACTGCAATTACACTCTTTGGGGTTATCTTCAAGGTTAGTGCTGCTATTCCCGGTGTCGGGACTGAGACTGAATATCTCGAGGTTATCTCCGGGATGAATCGGCCTTCTCCGATGGAATTTTCGGTATTTGAACTACATGCCTCGGGGTTATCTTCGAGGTTGGAACTGATACTCCCGGTGTGTGTTCCGGGGTTGAGACTAAACTTTCGGTAGTATCCGGACTGGATATGAGTTGTCTTCTAGGGTTATCTCTGAAAGACGAATCTGCCCTCCTGCAATATCAGTGACAGGTGTGCAGAAAATTTCGAGTGTCTACACTATGGATTGGTGATGTTTGTGTCAAACACGCCTTCCAATTTTGGATGCATCTAGATTACGCAGTTCGATGTTTGATTGCATGTTTGACATTATTTTGATTACATTTGTGCCATTATTTGACTTCCCTGTGTGACAAGGTATATTTCTATTTTGTTTTGAGCTCGATATGAAATAACACTCAGCCATTTAATTCAGCCTATTATTTCTGTGTATTAGTTTTGTTCGTTTCAATTCAGTTCAGTTCAGTTCATTTAATTGAGTTGGTTATTTCATTTCATTATTCATGTACTCTATATCCATACTGGATATTGGTTCATGATGTGTTTTTCTTCCAGCAGATAATCAGGGGGATCAATGGTAAGTGTAATGAGAGCTCCCTTCTTTTCATTGGTTAAAATATTATGTTTAGGTTACGATACATTTGTTTATTTGGAGTTTTAATAGTTAGTTTATATTGTGGTTTGAGCCGGTTTGACATTTATTATGAGATGTCTTGTGACATTTAATAGTTATGAGACTATTCTTTTGTGGCTTAGATCATTAATAACAGTTTCTCTAATCAATTCTCTATCCCTAATTTTAAAGAATACATCAATAAATCATTATCCAACAGTTTCCTTATCCTTATTTGACTCTCTATTTTAATCCTTATATTGGATTTTACTCCCTAATGTGAGAGCATTCACAACAGTTTCTTTATCTTTATCCCTACTTTACAGTGCTATTGGGTCATTCTGCAAAATAGGGATTCAATTTTTTCACTATGTACTCAACATGTTCCTTATATTGATTCCTTAAATAATGAAATTTAAAATTTAAAATTTAAAATTTTCAATGGTCAAAACATCAAATTAATAATAATCTTATAATTTATAAAAGAGAGTATAATTTATCAATTATATTCCACTGTAAAATAAATTTTTTTTTATTTTAAATTTGAAGTAATTTATGAAGTGAGTATTGAATGGATTGTAGTTGCAAATGTACATAAAATCAATATTAACTTTTAAAAAGTTAATTTATGATACTTTTAAATTTAAATTTAATATGATTCATTTAAATTTTGAAAATAATAAATTTTATAATTAATACTATTTTTATAATATTTATAATTATATTGACATAAATTAAATAAATTTATATTAATTTTAAATTTGAATACGTTTGAAATTAATTTTTTTAAAAAGTCAATATTAAGTTTTATAATTTGAAAATGAAGTAGTAAAAAAATGTCAAGATGTGTATAATTGATGAATTATCCATTTAAATGGGGTGTGAAATGTCATTTTGTATATATAGAGAACGGTCTTTTGATTCCTTCAGAGCATTCACAACAGTTTCCTTATTTCTATCCCTACTCTGCAGTGCTATTGGGTCATTCTGTAGGATAGAGATTCAATTTTTTCACTATGTACCCAACAGGTTCCTAATATTGATTCCTTAAATATTAAATTTTGAAATTTAAAATTTAAAAGTTAAAATTTGAAAGTTCCAACAGTCAAATCATGTTTTAAAAGTTGTAACTATTTTTATTTAAAAGTAATTATTGTTTGAATTTAAAAATTATAATTATTTTTATTTAAAAATAGATATTACTATAAATCAAAATGTGCAACGATCATTATGTGTTTATGATAACTAAAACAACATTATTTTAATTATAAAATAATAAAATTTATAATTAGTAGTACTATTTTTTATATAAATGATCAAAATCAAAATTTGACTGATTTTAAATTTTTTTTATAGCTCTCTTTCTTCTATAAATCCTCTGTTTAAAAAATAAAAATGAGTGAATTTGATAGGCATATCCAAATCAACAATTAAGTGAGATAAAATCATTTAACCAACATAAAATCGCAATAAATAGGGTGTGAAATGTCATTTTACATAAATAGGGAATGCTCTTTTGATTCTCTCGCCCTGAGGAGTCAAATCATATATAGGGATTAAAATAGAGAATTATATAAGGATAAGGAAACTGTTGGATACTGATTTATTGATATATTCTTTAAATATGGGGATAGAAAGTCTATTAGAGAAACTGTTGTGAATGCTCTTAGGATTCTTTAATTTAGGGGATTAATATTGATTTACTTATTAAATTAAGTAATTAATAAGTAAATTATATAGCACACCTTCTCTTTCCTTAATAAAAATCACGCTTCATTCGGCTTTGTCAATTTTCTCCTCCTCCACCATTAACAATCCCAACTTGTTAACGCCATCCTCCGCCCTCCTCCACTATTAACGCCCTTTTCCTCCGTCCTCCTCCACCATTAACGCCATCCTCCACCATTAACATAGACAGTCCCCATCCTCCGCCCTCCTCCACCATTAACGCCTTTTTCCTCCGCCCTCCTCCACCATTAACGCCCTTCTCCTCCGCCCTCCTCCTCCGCCCTCCACCATTAACCTAGACAACCCCAACTTGTTAACGCCATCCTTCACTTGCGATTTTTTTATAGTACAGTTGTTGCGATTTTTTTATAGTACAGTTGGTAGCCAAACATTCATACTAAGGCAACCAATTCAGTGTTATTAGGTTTCTAATTTATTTTTAAAAAATCTATTATAGATTTTTTTTATTTAATAGTGCAGTTGGTAGCTAACACTTTATACAAATGTAACCAATTCAGTTTTATTGGGTTACCAATTAATTAAAAAAAATCTATTTATAGATTTTTTTTATAATACAATTGGTAGCCAAACCTTAATACAAAGGTAACCAATTCAATTTTATTAAGTTACCAATTAATTATAAAAAATCTATTATAGATTTTTTTTTATAGTGCAATTGGTAGCCAAACCTTAATACAATTGTAACTAACAAAAACTAAAATGGTTACCTTTGAAAGTTTTGGTTACCAACTACACTGAAATTTCTCTTGGTTACCCACAAAAACTAAAATGGTTACCTTTGTATAAATATTTGGATACCAACTGCATTAAAATTTATCTTTTTTTCCTTTTAATTTATGTACTAAATCAACCTTCGTCACAATGTCAGCTGTGGCCGTAATGGATGAGGAGATCGGTGTCCATGGTGTTGAAGCGACGGCGAAGGGGAGGAGGAAGATGATCGGCGAAGGAGAAGAGAAAGATGACGTTGCCAAACTTTGAATATTTGAATTTTAATTATTATTTTTGAATTTGAATTTGTTGTTAGATCCAAGATATTTGAATTTGAATTATTAATTATGGTAGTTATTTCTCCTTGATTTTAGGTTTCCTTATTATTATGAATTGAATCCTAATTGCATACTAATTCCCTAAATTAAAGAATCCTAATTTCACTAATATTGTAAATAAATATAGAAAGTGTATTAATTGTGTAAATATTTTATGAGTGCACTAATAGTGTAATTACTTTCTAAATGTTGTATATTATTATAAAGGACCCGAACAAGGAACAATTCATCAACTCCGTTCGAAGCACCAGTGGATGGAAATATAATGATTTATTATATTATTAAATAGATAAAAGTTAGTGAGGAGTTTGAGAAGATAATTGTGGTTATTAGATTATTAAATATTTATTTAAATATTATAATATTAAATTATTTATTATAGGTTACTTCGCTCAATTATTAAGCTAAACATTTGAATGAAATGTACATTTATTTAATTATAATTATGAGAAAAATATTATTTTAATTTAGTTAAGTTTATAATGAAATTCTATATTAGTGTTTAAATTGATAAATTTTACTTGAAATTCTAATCCGAATAGAAGTATAAAACTCAAACTCCAATAAGTAAATTTAGTTATGACAAGTAGTTAGTAATGAATTAACAATAATATCATTACAAGAAATTAGAGATGTAGTGAAAGAAATTTTGTGAAGAAATTCATTCCTTCACATAAGGAGTTTTCTAGCAAAGGAATAATGAAGGAAAAAAATATAGTAACAATATAGTTATTAGCGAAAGAAATATTTCTCACAATTTATATTTTTTTCTTCTCAAAATTGTGATGGTAGAAGGATATTTGGCGCCAATTTATGATGAAAATTTGTGAGGAAAAATTTTTTTAATGAAAGAATTATTACTCACTATATATTATTGGTCAGAGGTTTATGTGAGAGATAAAATGGGCAAAGGGTCCAAAAAGCATTTGATGTTTAACCCGATATCCCACTTGCACCCTAAACTAATTTTTTTTTCAAAAGTACCCTTAACGTTATATTTTTTGGGTCGCTCGTGCCCCTGCCGTTAACAGAAAACAAACGAAGTTAAAATGTGATACCGTGGCAGGCTTAAATATAAAATATATTCTAAATAAAACAATATATAACATTTAATCAAAACAAAAAAATACTAAAATTCAAAAAAAACATAACATATTTATATCATTTAATCAAAATAATAAAATTCAATTTATTTTGTTAACTAATCAAAACAACTAATTAAATAAAATAAGTTGTATAACATATTTACATCATTTAATCAAAATACTAAAATTCAAAACATAACATATTTACATCAAATACTAATTAAAAAAAAAACTAAAATACTAATTAAAAAAATACTAAAATACTAAAAAAAATCAAATTAAAAAAATACTAAAATACTAAAATTCAAATTATTTTGTTAATTAATCAAAACAATAAAAATTCAAATTACATCATTAAAATACTAAAATCATAATACTAAATACTAATTGATATAAAATTTTTAAATTATTAAAATCATAATACTAAATAATAGACAAAGTTAAAACTGCTCAAGCTACAGACCCAGAGCTGATGAATATAAAGAAGAATGTGACATTTCAGAAGCAAGAATCGACGAAATAGGAATACTTGAGTCAACTCCAGACTTTGTGTTCCTAACAACTCTAATTTGAAGTATAAAATCATGATAGAATTTACAATCCATCTTGAAAGTACCAAAATATATCGTGATCTTCGACATACATTTTGGTGGAGCAGTATAAAGAATGAGATTGCGGAGTTTATCTCAAGGTGTTTAACTTGTTAACGTGTCAAAGCAGAGCATCAAGTGCCGAAAGGTCCATTGCAACGACTTGAAATTCCATAATGGAAGTGGGAACACATCAACATGGATTTCGTTACGGGTCTTCCCAAGGTTTCTCAAGGCATAGATGCAATTTGGGTCATTATCGATAGATTAACCAAGTCTGCTCATTTCTTGCCTATACGAGAAACTTATTCACTCGAACGTCTTGCTCGTATGTACATAAATGAGATTATAAGAGTGCATGGTATGTCAGTATCCATAGTTTTTGATCGAGACGCTAGATTCACTTCAAGATTTTAGGTCAGCTTGTAGAAAACTATGGGCACTGAGTTACGATTCAGTTTTGCATATCATCCCCAAACGGACGTGCAATCGGAAAGTACTATTCAAATTTTTGAAGATTTATTGAGACTCTACGTACTAGACTTCAAAAAAAATTGGGACAAGTACTTACCATTGGTGGAATTCTCCTACAACAACTGTTATCAAGCAAGTATAGAAATGACTCCATTTGAGGCGTTGTATGGACGAAAGTGTCGTTCTCCAGTATTCTGGGACGAGGTGAGTAGAGCAACATTGTTGGGACCAGAGTTGGTACGCATGACTACGAAAAAGATTCAAATAATCCGGTAACGTATACAAACAACGCAAGACCGACAAAAGAGTTATGCTGATCTTCATCGAAGGGACGTGGAATTCAATGTCAGAGACTATGTATTGTTACGTGTTGCTCCACGGAAAGAAGTTACGAGATTCGAAAAGAGAGAAAAGCTCAACCCTTGATTTATTGATCCATTTGAAAATTTCAATCGAGTAAGAATTGTGTCCTATAGACTCGCCTTACCGCCAAGTATGTCTCGTGTTCATAACATTTTTCACATATCCATGCTACGTAAATATGTGAAAGACCCGAACCACATTATTGAATTAGAACCAGACGAGATAGCGGAAGATTTAATGTATGATGAGATACCTATCAAGATCTTGGATAAGAAGGAACATGTTCTACGCTCAAAGGTTATACCTCAAGTTAATGTTTTATGGAGAAACAATGATATTGAGGAAATAACTGGGGAGTTAGAATCCGTAATGAGAGAAAGGTATTCTCATCTCTTCGAAATACCATGTATGTACATCAATTTCGAGGACGAAATTTCATAAGGAGAGGAGGTTGTAAAACCCCAATTTTTTGAATAAGATTTGATTTTTTTTATATTATTCTAAATAGTAAGGTGTTGATTTAATAAATGTTATGGTTGTGGATGATATGTGCAAATTATACAAAGTAAACAATTGTCAAAAAATATTCGTTTGGTCGAAGAATATTCTTTTTGTCAGAGAAAATTCGTACGATGGCGCAATCATTGGTAGACCACATAACGTAATAACTGTTGGATATAGAAAGTGATAGAAATAACCTTTTTATAAACTAACGACAAAACTTTTACTTTTAACTGTTGAAATACCCAGTGATAAAAATACAATAATACGCGTTATTCCACAGTAGTACACGGTATTCCATAGTATTTCTGATTATTGATTCTTACGTAAGAAGTCACTCAACATTTCATATAATAATTGACACAGTAGTTACTGCATAACATTTTATATTAGTGGTTCAAAAATTGTCACAGTAACTGAATAGTATTTTATATTATTAAATCAATAATTATCGCGACATAGTAACTCATATTATTAAAATGATATTATTAATTAGCATTATCAGCAATGTCTAGAAAATTTTGTCAAGGAAAGGAGTTAGGTTATCTAATTATGCGCAAATAAGGAGAAATCATTATCGAAAAGCTCCCTCTTTCTTGGGAACAATCTGGTTGTCAGTATTGTGAATCTATAATATTAATTCAAAATAATTATTGAAAGATTAAAGAATTGTAAATAATTGATGAATAAAATAATTTTTTTGATAAATATGAGAAGTAAATATTTGGTCAATTTTGATATAAATGGAGGAATTTTAGCATGAGACATTTGTTATAAATTTGACATATTATCTTCTTTGATAAAATATTCATTTAAATATATTATTATAATATTACATTATAATAATATAATGTTATAATATAATAGTATAATGTTATAATTTAAATGGTAATATTATTATAATAAATTTATGGTATAAGAATAAAATGAGGTGGAAGAGAGCAAATTAAATTTGGATTTTTTTCTTTTAAAACATGTGAAATAAAGTGGGAGTTTTCATTTTGGTTTTGAACTCTTTTTCAAAATGAGTGTGCTGACAACTGTGTGTGTATGTTTTGTCATAGATAGTGTGCTACTATTTTTCTATAAATAGGTTGCTTAGTTAAACAATGAAACTCACACCAGAATCAGAAAATTCTTTCTCTATAATATTGTGAGTATTTATTTTGAGTATAAGGATACTTTGAGTGTAGTTTACAGTGCAAGATTTTCTAAGGATGATATCCGTTATATCAAGTCAGATCTAGTTTTCTACTAAGATAAATGATATTATTTTCTTTCAATACTCGTAAGGGATATCATTTTCTTTCATACTTCATATTATGTAAGGGATATTATTTCGTTTCATATTCCTAAATATACACTTACTATGATAAGTATTGCTTCTATAATTCCTGAAATGATTAGAAATTCCTTGAGTTTTGCACTTAATCTAATATCATTGCATTGGAATATTTGTTTGACCTTTTTTATTAAATTTTAATATTTTCATTTCGGAGTACTATTCATCTGTGGTACTATTCATACTGGAGTATTGTAACGAACGAGAATTTTGTGTTTAATTTTAAATATTTACTGAATTAAAAAGATATTTAAGTTGATTTATTTATTGAGATAAATAAATAGTCGATGAAGATATTGTGTAATAATTTAATTAGGAGATATGTTAATTAAATTAATTTTTAGTGATTTCATAGTTTGAAGATTTAATTTAATGAGATAATTAAATTAAATAAATTATTAAATAATTATAATGTCGTTCTAATTTAATTTAATAATTAAATTAGAGATTTATTAATTTGTTAAATAAAATTATAATTTATTATGAAAATTATAATTATATGGTAAATGATTAATTTGATTTAAGAGTTAGATTAATTTTATTGTTTAAAGGTATGACAAATAAACTATAGGATAAATGAATTATTAAAATAAACTAAAATAGGATATTTGAGACTAGCCAAACATGGCCTTGTGTCTCTTGGTGTTTGTAACAGCTGAACCCATTGGATTTTTGAACCTGAAAACTTAAGTTGCGTATTATATGTTATATCAGTTTTGTTTTTTTTATTTACGTGTTATCACTTGGTTAAGCATAAGTCTAAAGAGAGTAGAGAAAACACAGAGGAAGAAAGAAAAGAGAGTTTTGTGAATTTGTAAGCCAAATTGGAGAGCCAAAAAGGAGGTGAAAGCTTAACAAAGCAATTTTACATCTTCTAACAAGGCTAAACAAGAATCAAGAGGTAAATAACCTAGTTTTTTTTTCTTAGTTTATGCGTTCTTGAGTTTTCCTTTAAAATTAGAAATTCGGTTGGATGATTTGCTAAATAGTTGATATATGTGTTGGTATAAGTTTATAAACTGATATATATTGTTTATAGATGATTTTTTTAAAGAATCAATTCATGAATACATGATTTAGTTTAAAGAAATTATGTTCTTTATAGTTATTCATTGCATATTGGTTTTAAATCCTTTGTAAGTGGACTTGGTTGTGTAATTTGATGAGTTGTGGGTTATATATGTTGATTAATGATTATAATTTGATAAATGACATCTAAAAATGATTTTGGCTGGATTAATCAATGAAAGTATGTTTAAAAAAAACTTGAGTTTATAGTAAAATATGTACAATATGGTCTATTTTGAGTCAAAAATTGAAGTTCAATTCATGTAGGAACCTATTATTTGATAATTGTTATTGTTAATATATTGAAATACGAAAATAATGCATGTGGAATGAATTAATTTGGTTGATTAATGAAGTCGTAGTGATATGATTCGCTAAACATGTTAGAAAACGAAGAAACTAGCAAAAACATGGTTTTAATCCTTAAAATTGATTGTGTAAGATGTTTATGTTGTTAGAATCATGATATGCATGCTTGGTGATGTTGCTAATAAGTTTATAGCCTCTAGGTTTGTTGAATTTTGCTTCATTAGGAAAATTTTGGGTTGTACTGTGAAGCAGGGACGCAGTCTGCAAGTTTCTAACTGCGTACCGGCGCAGCTGCGCTGGTATCAAAGGCAGAAATGGTGCAGCTGCGCCTGCTGAGTGTTCTGGGTGTTGAGCCCCACCGCAGCTACGCCCTCCCTTGAGCAAAAACAATTTGTTTTTTTAGTTTTAAATCCATGACAAGTTGGCCTAACCTAGTCTAAGGTACATGGTAATGTGTTAAGAATGTAAAAAGTTCTATAACATAATGTAAACATGTATTTTATGATATTAAGTTGAAAAGTTAATAAGTTGTGTAAAACTTTAACTTGTTATTTGTTTAAGTCTTAAGATGTGGTTTAAGAGTTACGTTGCTATGTTAGACTTATGATTTCAGATTGGTGATGTGATGTTAATTTAAAAGTCAGAATTTAAATTGTGTTAACAAGTTGGATTTAAATGAGAACTAAACATATAGGGTTAATGTTAGTGTAACTAATCGGTATTGTGATTCTAATGATATATGTAGGGATTTTGACAAACGTGTGTTATAGTTGTATAGCTTACATACGAGGCAAGTTCCTAAACCTTATTTCTTTACGTAGAGCAAGATATTTATCCTATCTTGTTTATTATTGTTATGCAAGTTTCTAAATCTTACTTTTCGTTAAGAGAGTTTCCTAATCTTGAACTCGATATTATTTGATTAAGATGGCTCAAGTTGTTTATTCATACTGAGCGAGTTTCTAATCATTATTTCTTATTAATTCAAAGCTTGAAATGTTCATTAATTTGAACGAGACTTTCTAATTCCTTTGAAGATAGTCTATTGAATATACAATGTTTTATTCAACTATATATTGTTGTGATTCCATTCTTGTTTAAAATATCGTTACCTAGTTATTGTATCGAACTTTAATTGGCTAGTGAACCCTGATTCATTCAACTAGTCCATAGTTGATGAGCATTCTAAAATTCTAGAACCATTGTTAAAGCTAATCCAAACTAAACTTTCTTTAGTGTGGAATCCTAAGTCAAACTGAGATGAACAACCCTATTATAGGGGATTATTTAATCTTTAGCGTTAAGATGTTTATGCACAATGCATGGTACGAAGGGTTGATCCCCCTAAGTACGAGAAGAAAGGTCCATATAGTCTAACGACTGTTAAAGGTTGAAGTAGAAATACTTAATAACCTGGGACATAGTTCATGGTCTTGAGACCCTCAGATATAAATATCGAACTTGTTTTCTAATCTTGATTCGAAGAACAAGTTCTTTATTATTCAGTATTCGTTGCTTACTCTTATGATATTGTTATTGTCATCATTATATTTGTGAGCAACTATTTGCTCACTCTTGCATATAACATTGCAGCTCAAGTTGAGAAAGTTGACGAGCTGTCTATAAGTAAGGCTAAAGGCAAGATGACCAAGTGACGAAGACTTATTTGATTTTATTTGACAGAATTATGCTATAAGACATATTTATTTATCTGATATATTCCGCAAACTTATGTAATAATTTAAGGTTAGATTACCTTGGATTTGTTTTAAGTTGATGTAACTCTTTAACGGGGAGGATTATTGTTTAAGTTATTTAATTTATGTCTTTATCCTAGATTATGGGTAGTTTTATGTGATTATTTTGGATAGTGAGTGCCAAATCCTGTGGGAATGGAGTACCTGGATTTGGGGTGTCACAAGTTGGTATCAAAGCTTTAGGTTATGAACCTTAGGCGGGAGAACCTTAGGAAGTAACCTTTAAGAAGATAGAAAACATAATGGTGATAAACTCTTATCGAGTTTTAATGAATGGATTAAGGAATTTCTTAGTTCCCAATAGGCACACAATAGATCTAGAAGGGGGGTTGAATAGATCCTTTTTAATTTTAAATACTTTTCTCGTTTATTTTGTATTGCTAATGACTTAGCATATGACAAACATAAGAATCTTTTCAAGTACATCGGAATAAGTAAAAGATCCCCTTCATTGATATAATCATGAACATATATACATTGTTCGTAGTGTTAGTTCAGTTGTAAGCAGTTAATACATACATAACATTTATAGCAGTTAGGTACATAATGTAAATGACAATAAGTAAATGACAAAAAATAAAAGACACAAGGGATTTTAAGTGGTTCAGAGACTCAAGCTCCTAATCCACTCTTCTACTTTTAACTAGAAGGATTTCCACTAAGGAATGGCAGCACCCTGAATCACTAAGATTCCTTCCAGACCAGCAGCCTTGAAACTTCAGTTCACTAAGAACTCTTCAAGCCCAGCAGGCTTGGATCTCCTCTAGTTCCCTAGGAACTCTTCAAGCCCAGCAGGCTTGGAATTTCATTTAATCCCTCCGAACAAGGACCCCTCAGGCACTGGCTACTTGTTGTTGTTGTCGTTGTTGTTGTTGGTGGTGCCTTGCTGCTAAGATGTCTTTAAGCTTGAACATCTTCTGTACTTAGTAGCTTGGCGTGGTCTTCTTGGTATTCTGCTTCGAGTCTGGACCACATCTCTTCTGGTGCAGCTGATTTTCATTCTGTTCTACTCATCTTCATCTGATGTCAGCTTTGCACCATCACTATTTGGGTTTGCTAAGTGTTTGAGCTTTTGGTAGACTTCATCTGGCACTTAGCATTCCCTGAACCCTTCTTGACTGGTTTGCAGACATGGTTCTGCACTTGTTCTGTTTCAGCTTTTGGCTCATGGTGATTCGTTGAGTGTCTCTCTGAAACTTCTTTGTGCTCTGCCACTTTTCTGAATACTATCTTCTTGTCCTTCTAGGCTCTTAGCTTAGCTACCATCTTCAGTGGCATTTTCATCTTTGTTGAGTGAAGCTTTAGTTTGTTTAAGTCCTTCTTTAAAGCTGCTTCACTTCCACCTTTGTAGTCTTACTGTCACTGAGACTTGTTTTGTTTAGCTCTGGTGGAACTCGTAGAGTCAACAATAGCATTCCAACAACTCAACGATTCTGCAACTTCAGCAACGTCAGCACCTCTTGATCTTTGAAGCTTTGGCTGATATATACTCCTTCCCAATCTTCCAGTTGGGATATAGCCGTTGAAATCTATTTGAATTGTTTCGCATATCTCAAGTTATTTGGTGTAGATTGCAGATGTGACATGGCATCTCCTTTTTCATCTTTCTGACACTGCAGTCTACTGTTTTACCTATCCCATCAGACATGTCACTTTGATGTCTCGGGCAGGTAGTCAACTTTATTTCTCATTTTTGACTTCTCGATTATAGCATCAGGAGCTGTCCTTTTGCATCGATGCTCTCAACTAGCAATGTTTGAATATCAGTCTTCAGATTGAACCGTTGCCGATGCTTCAATCTTTAGATGATAGAACTCTACGATTCTAATGCAGATGGACCTGATCGTAGTGTGTCTTATTGAATGTTTCTCATTGACAGGTTGAGACAACACTACGATTCTGAAGAGTATTCATCGGATCTTCAATGTAGAACACCTCTTCCTTCTCTTGTGAAGTGCTTCAACACTTCTGTTTGCTTTGACTAATCTCAGGAACTGAAAGCTTGACTCCTTATTTTGGCTTCTTTTGAATTGGCAAGACACTTTAGATTTGTGGCATGCCCAACTTGCTTTCTCCTTGTAATCTCCCGTTCACTTATCATCAATGGACTGATCCAATGCTTAACCACTTTAGCCTTGTTCTTCATAAGCTGACTAGTATCTCTGTTTACACTTTATAAGTTCCTGCTTTATTTGGCAAACACTACGATCCTGGTTAATCCCAAGATTGTTGTCTTCTATTCACCTGACAGCTACTATACTTGCTGACTTTCCTTAATCAGTTTCTTTTACTGAAGTCTTCTTCTGATCAACTTGTGGAAGATTCATCTTAAATGGCTTCACAACTCATTCTAGATGTTGATTGGGTTGGTGCTTAGATCTTCTGTTAGCTTGCAAGCCATTCGTTGAGTGCTCTCTGGTTTCCTTTAGGTGGAATGTACCTTTACAGCTCAGACTAGAGGTTTCATACTTTGGATATTCTGGGAGTGCTCGTTTGTTGAGAATCGTGTTTGCTCTACGATTCTATCTTGGCGTTGTGAGCACCTCTATTGAAGCCTTAGTTCTGCACTTTACGATTTAGCTTTGGTTCTGTAGACCTACGACTACGAGATCAGATCTTGACACTCTACGATTTTTGTCTTTAAGATTGATGTCTTCATCTGATCTGGCTCGACTACGATCTCTGCCTCTGATGTGATCAGTAGACTCTACGATTTCGAGCGTGGTCTACGATTCTTGACTTGGCTTCGGCAGATGCTCGGTCGGCTCGTAGACAATCTGTCTTTACGATTCTGAACATGACTTCTTCATCAGACTATAGCTCCGAAGAAGTTCTTCTCGACACACTACGATCCTTCCTCGTCTCTCCTGACAGTTTACGAACTCCGAGATATACTATCTTGCAGACTACGATTCTTCCTTGATAGTTCTCGAGTTTTTCTCGACTCTCCTGGCAAACTACGATTTCTAGTGCAATGCTCGACGATCAGACAAGTCTATCTATTACATTATAAGATCAACCTAACAAGCTTGATCTCTCTATATTTATAGTCCTTGTACATCATTTCTTTTTAAGGACTTTACAAAGATGTTTTGCTTATGTAGGATCAACCTAACATATTTGATCAATTCATTCCAAGTCATTGTACATATGTTCCTATTATCTATCAAAGGACTTTACAGCTTTTCTTAATACAAGCATACTTGCATATTCATTCATTTATATCATAATCAAATCATACATAAATAGGAATATCATTCACATCTTTATTCCTAACAGAATTCAATAACGATAAATAATAAAAGACTTTATGTGCTTATGTGTTAACAACTTATGTGTTCGCGAGTATCAAAGAGTAAAAGTATTTTGTTGTTAGGATGCATAACGTTGAGGGATCCAGTCAAGCTAGGGGGGAGATACCTCAGGTGCCTAGAGATGAGGAGCCCCGAAATGTCCATGTTGTTCGGGAGCAGTTGATGTGACGAATGAATTGTTTGAGTTGTGATTCTGGATAGAGAATCCTTACAATGAGGAAATGATGTAACAATCCAGAATTTTAATTGTAAATTCAAATATTTATTAAAGTAAATAAATATTTAAATTGATGTATTATTGTTGAATAAATATTTATCTAATTTGATTATTTATTTGTTAAATAAATAATTTATGAGTTATGGGAATTAACTTAATTAAGGAAAGATTTTAATTAGGTTGATAATTTGGTATTTTGAAGTTAATTAAAATAAAAAGAGTGATGAAATAATTATTATGAGATAATATTCTAATTCAATTAAATTAGAGAGTTGTTAAGGATTAGATGAATAATTATAATGTTGTTTTAATTTAATTTAATATTAAAAGTGATGTATTAATTTATTAAATAAAAATAAAATGGAAATTATAATTTTGTTATATTGGATTATGTGGCAAATTGATTTAATAAATTGTAATTAGCTTTAATTTAATTAAATTTGAAAATGAGAATTTAATTAAATAAAATGGGACAATAAACTATATTATAAATGAGTTATTAAAATAAATTAAAATAGTTTTAATTTGGTTTTACCAAACAAAGCCTTAGAGCTTTTGAAATTCTTGTCTTAATCTTGTTTTGCCAAACAAGGCTTAATGAATGTTGAGTCTTTAATTTAAATGGGTTTTATCAAACAAGGCATAAAGATTTTAAGTCATTATTTTTAATTGGTTTTGCCAAACAAGGCCTTATGACTTTTAAATTTTAAAAAAAACTTACATCAGTTATGATTATATATTAATACGTATTATATTATACGTTTATATTTTATATATCAGTTATAGTTTTCTAAGTTACGTAAAGATAGAAGAGAAAGAACAGAGAAAAGACAGAAGAGAGAAAAGAGAGAAGAAAGAAGAGAGAAAAGAGAGAAGGAAGAAGATAGAATTCTCTGTGAGTTGAGAATTTAGAGAAATGAGTAGTTGTAATCATCTTCTAGCAAAGGTATAACCCTACTTGTCAAAGTTCTAGTTTTCTTCTAAGGTTCTAGTTTTCTTTTATGTGAAAAGTTCTCTATGATTAATGCTTTATGAATAATTGTGGAATATATAGCTTGTATATATTAGATTATGTATATAAATTGTTTTTATGTGATTTAGTATTAACTAATCCATGAAAACATGATAATTATCAAGAAATTGAATTATAGTGATATATATATATATATATATATATATATATATATATATATATATATATGAAGATGGCTTAGTTGGAATCAAAATTTAAGTTTAATTCATGTGTTAAAGTATAAATTGACTATTGATTGTGAAAATACATGAAAAAATAAAAACAAAGTAACTTAAATTAACTGTTTTGGTTAAAAAATGAATTCACAGTGATGAATTTCACTATGAATGTCAAAAGGGTGAAGAAATAATAGAAACAATAAAATTAAAGGTTATAATATTGATGTTATGTTGTTTATATAGTTAAAAACATGTTGAAAACCTTAAGTTATGTTTCTGTGAGGTTTATGTGATTCATATGTGTTAAATTGGTTGTTAGAAAGTAGCTTGTAAGCCAATTTGGCTTTGTTTTGTGTTATTCACGAACACTGTCTGCCTGGAACTGTACTTCGGCGCTGCAACGCCATTTCGTAGTACAATTCTAGTGCTGCAGCGCCAGGTCAGCACTGCAGCGCCAGCTATAGGTCTTTGTCCCATGCCGCAGTGCCAGCTCAGCGCCGCAGCGCCATTCCCAGTGCAAACTGGGGCGCTGCATCGCCAGTTAGCAATTTTGGCCAAAAAATTATTTTGATTATACAATTTCGTAATTGTTGATAAAGTGTAGTGTTACGACTATTAAAAATGTGAATTTTTATATTATGGTATTGTTATATTATTAAATATGAAATTTTATTAAGTAATTATGTAATAACTAAAGAGTTATGTTATTACATTAAAAGTGTGGCTTGATTATATGATTAAACCAAGTCATACATGAAATAGATACTTAATTATGTACTGAGTACATGTAGTAACTAATTATGTCATGATGACATGTGTATAAGATATTTAGAATCGAGTTATTACGGTTTAGCTTACGCGCAAGACAAGTTTTCAAACCCCAATCTTTATTTGAGTTGTCCTATCTTACTTACAATTGAGCAAGTCTTAATCTTACCCTTATGTATCCTAACTTGATTTCATTCACGCAAGTTACTAAACCTTTGCTATTTTATTATTCAGCAAAGTTTACTTTTCGCTATCACGTTATACTTTTAAAATTTCAAAAGTTACTTAATCTTTTATTAAGATCTTGAATCTTATTTATGTTATATGATGCAAACCATTGAATGAAGTTCCTAAATTGTTTCCTTATTGTCAACGAATGTAACCTTAGCTTATTATCATTGTTCAAGCAAGGTTTACTTTATTTTTCAACGTTTTCCAATTTATTCCTAAAGTATGACTTTGATGCATGATGTTTAATCACTTATAACCCATAGTTATTTCATACTTTGTTGTTTATCCAATTCTTGAATAGTTATTACACTTTTGACTCAACTAATCCTTAGTTGATGTTCGTAGAACTCTAAATTACCTTGAAACTTATCCAAACCAAACTTACTTTGGTGCGAATGTAAGACCCCGAATTTTATGAAATAAAAGTATTCAATTTTTCCTATAATTACAATTCAGTATATGGTTAAATTGATAAAAAGTTAAAGTTATGGGTGAAATATGAAAATTTTTTAAAATACGCAAGTGGTTATAAAATAATCATTGTTGTCGGGGAATATTTATTTGGTCGTGGAATATTCTTTCTGTCGGGGAATATTCGTACGACGGCGCAGCTATTTGTGGGCCCCATAACGAATAACTGTCGGGTGAAGAAAACGACAAATTTGAGTTTTTACAAATAACGGCGTAGTTGTTACCGTTAACACTGTTGGAATACCCGGTAGTTAAAATACAGTAATACGCGTTATTGCACAGTAGCACACGGTATTGCATAGTATTTTTGAAATTATTGATTCTTACGTAAGAAGACATTACTCAATAATTATTACAGTAATTACTGTTCAGTATTTTATTTTATTGATTCAATAATTACTGCGTTGATATTTTATATTACTGTTGTTTTAATAATTGTCACTACACAGTATTTTCTATTATCGGAGCAATAATTCATATTATCTGAATAATATTATTAGATAACATTATTGGCAATGTCTACAAAGTTCTGTCTAAGGAGAGGTTTGGTCATCTAATTGCGCGCCAGTAAGGAAGAGATACTTATTGGAAAGCCCCCTCTTTCCTGGGAACGGCCTGGTTGTCAGTACTGTGGTTCTGTAATATTATTTGTGTATAATTAATTATTGATTTATATGATGAGGAAAATATTAATTTTATGTGGATATAGATGGAGAAAATTTTTAATGTGACAATTGTTAAAAATTAATATTTTATATTTTTCTGATAAAATAATTCATTTAAATATATTATTTTAATAATATATTGATGGTGATATTTTTACAATGAATGTGGGATATATGAGTATATGAGGAGGAAGAGTATTTTTGTGGCATTAAATGATTAACACATGTTTTGTGTGTTGGTGGACACAATTCTTGACCGAAAATTTATTATTGACTGTAAAATCGCCCGTTTATAGATTTCGGTCAATTTATATTTGGAATTTAGAAAAACTTTCTTCTGTAAAGTTGTAGAGAATTGAATTTCCTATAAAAACTCGCGAGATTCAAATTTTCTGATCAAAGGGCTATTTATTATGAATTATTGAAGTTCCGAAGTTCCGAAATAATTGATTTTTGGGAGTTTAAGTTAATTATTTTGAGAAAAATATTTTTTTGTGAGATGGTGGGGTCCACTGGTTGTTAAAATGTGTTGAATTCAGATCTTCAAAGGTGGGCTTGAAAATTTATATATATATATATTAATATTATATTAAATTTTCTGCTTTGATGTTCTAAGCATTTTCCTATAAATAGGGTGCGTAGGTTAGAATTGAAAATCACACCAGAAATTGAAGTTTTCTCTCTATTTCTCTCTCGATATATCGAGTGTATTCTTGTGAGTATTTTGATATCTTGAGTGTTGCTATACGGTGCAAGTTCGTTCAGCGTTATTCCAGTCAAGAGTACTGCTCTTTTGAGGTAAGGGATAGTAAGGGATAGTAAGGGATGTTATTTTTTTTATCAATGATATTATTTCTTTCAATATCATTATACCGGAATATTGGTAAGATTTTTCTTGTAAAATTCTTATCTTTTCATGTCGGGGTTATTATTCATGAGTTACTATTCACGAGTACTATTCACGAGTTATTATTCATGAGTTAGTATTCACGAGTTACTATTCGTGATTTACTATTCATGAGTTACTATTCACGAGTTACTATTCATGAGTTACTATTCACGAGTTACTATTCATGGGTTACTATTCACGAGTTACTATTCATGACAAAATTGGTTTCTTTTTCTAACCAAATTATAGTTGATTTATGAATATTACTCTTGAGATTAAAATTATATGTTGATCATATTATTTTTATTATTATATATAACATTTTTATAACCCGAATGATGATATTTCTCTTTGACTTGAGTGTAAAGATGGGTAGAATTTTGGTATGATCATGACTATGGGTTCTCTTTGGCCAGTAATGCAAAGTTGAATTGTTGATTGGTATGATCATGGCCATTGAATTTATAAGTGAATATCTTTAGCTTAAGTGCAAAGGTGAATTGATCAACATGGTTATAATTATTGCCTATATAAATTCTGAAATGATTATATATTTCTTTGAGATAATAATATATTTGGCCTGTAGTGCAAATATGAATTATTGAGGAATATCTTTGGCCTGTAGTGCAAAGATGAGTTGTTGATGAATATCTTTGGCCCGTAGTACAAAGATGACTATTTGATTCAAGATAATTGCACTATGAGTTGTTGATGAATATCCTTGGCCCGTAGTGCAAAGATGACTTGTTGTTGAATATCTTTGGCATGTAGTGTAAAGATGAACTGTTGATGAATATCTTTGGCCCGTGGTGTAAAAATAAATTTATTAGTATGATTATGAACAAGAACTGTGATTTGGTATAACCATGATATTTGATGTTTTAGGTAAAGACAGGTGATGAAAATTATCTTCGTCTTGGATGCGAAATTTAGAATCACAATTATGATTATGAATTATTTATATGATTGTGGAAAGGAACTGTTGATTGATGTTACAGGGATAAAACATTGTTGGTGGACTTTTAACGTGGAGAAGATAATAGACTTTATAGTCTATTTGACTCTTCTAATGGATTGCTCGTTCCGCTGCAACTATGGTTGAAAAATTTTATCATCTACCATATGTTCTAAATCTCTGATTTAATTCTGTTGAAGGCTATTGATAATTTAATTATCTTTAGTCATGATATTCTTTACTGAGCTAGTTGTGCTCACCCTTCTGTTTCACAATTCCTTTCAGGTAATAAGAGTGTAGCTGGGTCGAGCGGGGGTAACAGGAGAATAGAACGGTGGTCATCATTTAGTAGTTATATTTGGTGAATCATCTAGGGTGAAGCGAACCCAACCCAACGTTGGAAGGGTGTTTTGCCACTATCATACAAGATGTCTAACGACACACAACCTCGTGTCATCATAAGACAGTGATGTGCTCATCCACTTGCTGAGTATATTTACAAGCATTACCTATATAATCTTGGTGTTTGTTTGAAGTATAATTCTCAATTAGAGACAGTGGAGATAATGATATGTCAAGAGAAGACTCGCCATTAGGAAGAATATGATAGTAATCTTCTCATTTTTCTTTGGGGTCTATTGGGTCAACCAAGGATAATTCTGTGGCCATATGATGTCTATCATAACCTAGAAGCATGGCCTCCCATGTACGAAGGTTTCCTTGAGCACTTCCCAAAGATTCTAATTTCTAAAACAGTTTTCGACTATACCTTTATGTAAGGTGTCATTATGAGGTGATGTCCACGGTTGGGACATGAGTCACAGTTGATATATATTTGTATCCAAACTCACAGCATATGTGTTGTTGTATTTTGCACGACAATTGTTGTAATAAAGTTGTAGTTATTTTCTGTACCATGTATTTGGCGACTCAGAATGGGTTGGATGGAATGGACCTGTTTTGGGGGCGTTACATTTGGTATCAGAGCTTAGAGATATGATCTCTGGCGGAGATCGGGGAATATAACTAGGAGGGGAGAGATGAGTAAATCATTCGCTAGTGTGTCCTACCTAAGCTTATTTGTTGGTCAGTCATAATATCGGGATATTATGTGATATGTTAATTTGTTAAATTAACCCTTGTTTTGAAGGTGTATTCTAGAATGATATTTGAAATACAGGAGATGAGCAATGGAGAAATTATGCTGACAGGAAAGATAGAATCTGAAATGAAAGGAATGTATTCTTAAATATTCGAAATACCAGGTACGTAAATTTCGGGGACGAAATTTCATAAGGAGGGGAGATTGTAAGATCCCGAATTTTATGAAATAAAAGTATTCAATTTTTCTTATAATTACAATTCAGTATATGGTTAAATTGATAAAAAGTTAAAGTTATGGGTGAAATATGAAATTTTTTTAAAATACGCAAGTGGTTATAAAATAATCATTGTTGTCGGGGAATATTTGTTTGGTCGTGGAATATTCTTTTTGTCGGGGAATATTCGTACGACGGCGCAGCTATTTGTGGGCCCCATAATGAATAACTGTCGGGTGAAGAAAACGACAAATTTGAGTTTTTACAAATAACGGCGTAGTTGTTACCGTTAACACTATTAGAATACCCGGTGGTTAAAATACAGTAATACGCGTTATTGCACAGTAGCACACGGTATTGCATAGTATTTTTGAAATTATTGATTCTTACGTAAGAAGACATTACTCAATAATTGTTACAGTAATTACTGTTCAGTATTTTATTTTATTGATTCAATAATTACTGCGTTGATATTTTATATTACTGTTGTTTTAATAATTGTCACTACACAGTATTTTCTATTATCGGAGCAATAATTCATATTATCTGAATAATATTATTAGATAACATTATTGACAATGTCTACAAAGTTCTGTCTAAGGAGAGGTTTGGTCATCTAATTGCGCGCCAGTAAGGAAGAGATCCTTATTGGAAAGCCCCCTCTTTCCTGGGAACGGCCTGGTTGCCAATACTGTGGTTCTGTAATATTATTTGTGTATAATTAATTATTGATTTATATGATGAGGAAAATATTAATTTTATGTGGATATAGATGGAGAAAATTTTTAATGTGACAATTGTTGAAAATTAATATTTTATATTTTTCTGATAAAATAATTCATTTAAATATATTATTTTAATAATATATTGATGGTGATATTTTTACAATGAATGTGGGATATATGAGTATTTGAGGAGGAAGAGTATTTTTGTGGCATTAAATTATTAACACATGTTTTGTGTGTTGGTGGACACAATTCTTGACCGAAAATTTATTATTGACTGTAAAATCGCCCGTTTATAGATTTCGGTCAATTTATATTTGGAATTTGGAAAAACTTTCTTCTGTAAAGTTGTAGAGAATTGAATTTCCTATAAAAACTCGCGAGATTCAAATTTTCTGATCAAAGGGCTATTTATTATGAATTATTGAAGTTCCGAAGTTCCGAAATAATTGATTTTTGGGAGTTTAAGTTAATTATTTTGAGAAAAATATTTTTTTGTGAGATGGTGGGGTCCACTGGTTGTTAAAATGTGTTGAATTCAGATCTTCAAAGGTGGGCTTGAAAATTTATATATATATATTAATATTATATTAAATTTTCTGCTTTGATGTTCTAAGCATTTTCCTATAAATAGGGTGCGTAGGTTAGAATTGAAAATCACACCAGAAATTGAAGTTTTCTCTCTATTTCTCTCTCGATATATCGAGTGTATTCTTGTGAGTATTTTGATATCTTGAGTGTTGCTATACGGTGCAAGTTCGTTCAGCGTTATTCCAGTCAAGAGTACTGCTCTTTTGAGGTAAGGGATAGTAAGGGATAGTAAGGGATGTTATTTTTTTTATCAATGATATTATTTCTTTCAATATCATTATACCGGAATATTGGTAAGATTTTTCTTGTAAAATTCTTATCTTTTCATGTCGGGGTTATTATTCATGAGTTACTATTCACGAGTACTATTCACGAGTTATTATTCATGAGTTAGTATTCACGAGTTACTATTCGTGATTTACTATTCATGAGTTACTATTCACGAGTTACTATTCATGAGTTACTATTCACGAGTTACTATTCATGGATTACTATTCACGAGTTACTATTCATGACAAAATTGGTTTCTTTTTCTAACCAAATTATAGTTGATTTATGAATATTACTCTTGAGATTAAAATTATATGTTGATCATATTATTTTTATTATTATATATAACATTTTTATAACCCGAATGATGATATTTCTCTTTGACTTGAGTGTAAAGATGGGTAGATTTTTGGTATGATCATGACTATGGGTTCTCTTTGGCCAGTAATGCAAAGTTGAATTGTTGATTGGTATGATCATGGCCATTGAATTTATAAGTGAATATCTTTAGCTTAAGTGCAAAGGTGAATTGATCAACATGGTTATAATTATTGCCT
This sequence comes from Panax notoginseng, assembly GCA_016801055.1. NCBI lineage: Eukaryota > Viridiplantae > Streptophyta > Magnoliopsida > Apiales > Araliaceae > Panax > Panax notoginseng. The sequence goes on from CM029017.1 coordinate 172,981,987, forward strand.
ATATAAATTCTGAAATGATTATATATTTCTTTGAGATAATAATATATTTGGCCTGTAGTGCAAATATGAATTATTGAGGAATATCTTTGGCCTGTAGTGCAAAGATGAGTTGTTGATGAATATCTTTGGCCCGTAGTACAAAGATGACTATTTGATTCAAGATAATTGCACTATGAGTTGTTGATGAATATCCTTGGCCCGTAGTGCAAAGATGACTTGTTGTTGAATATCTTTGGCATGTAGTGTAAAGATGAACTGTTGATGAATATCTTTGGCCCGTGGTGTAAAAATAAATTTATTAGTATGATTATGAACAAGAACTGTGATTTGGTATAACCATGATATTTGATGTTTTAGGTAAAGACAGGTGATGAAAATTATCTTCGTCTTGGATGCGAAATTTAGAATCACAATTATGATTATGAATTATTTATATGATTGTGGAAAGGAACTGTTGATTGATGTTACAGGGATAAAACATTGTTGGTGGACTTTTAACGTGGAGAAGATAATAGACTTTATAGTCTATTTGACTCTTCTAATGGATTGCTCGTTCCGCTGCAACTATGGTTGAAAAATTTTATCATCTACCATATGTTCTAAATCTCTGATTTAATTCTGTTGAAGGCTATTGATAATTTAATTATCTTTAGTCATGATATTCTTTACTGAGCTAGTTGTGCTCACCCTTCTGTTTCACAATTCCTTTCAGGTAATAAGAGTGTAGCTGGGTCGAGTGGGGGTAACAGGAGAATAGAACGGTGGTCATCATTTAGTAGTTATATTTGGTGAATCATCTAGGGTGAAGCGAACCCAACCCAACGTTGGAAGGGTGTTTTGCCACTATCATACAAGATGTCTAACGACACACAACCTCGTGTCATCATAAGACAGTGATGTGCTCATCCACTTGCTGAGTATATTTACAAGCATTACCTATATAATCTTGGTGTTTGTTTGAAGTATAATTCTCAATTAGAGACAGTGGAGATAATGATATGTCAAGAGAAGACTCGCCATTGGGAAGAATATGATAGTAATCTTCTCATTTTTCTTTGGGGTCTATTGGGTCAACCAAGGATAATTCTGTGGCCATATGATGTCTATCATAACCTAGAAGCATGGCCTCCCATGTACGAAGGTTTCCTTGAGCACTTCCCAAAGATTCTAATTTTTAAAACAGTTTTCGACTATACCTTTATGTAAGGTGTCATTATGAGGTGCTGTCCACGGTTGGGACATGAGTCACAGTTGATATATATTTGTATCCAAACTCACAGCATATGTGTTGTTGTATTTTGCACGACAATTGTTGTAATAAAGTTGTAGTTGTTTTCTGTACCATGTATTTGGCGACTCAGAATGGGTTGGATGGAATGGACCTATTTTGGGGGCGTTACAGCGAACTTGTATTCTAAAACTGAGAAGAACAACCCTATTATAGGGGATTATTACGCAAAGCGTTTAGATATTTGTGCACAATACATGGTACGAAGGGCTGATCCCCCTAAGTACGAGAAGTCCCTACAGTCTTATGATTGTTTAGGTTTAAGTTGAAAGAATACTTACCAAGGAGGTCAGAATAACCCTATGCAGGAGTCCGTTAATTTATTAACGGCTGCATTTAATCAAACTGGGGGTAGAGCACCCGCAGTCCCTAGGGTAGCCAGAACGACTACCTTTAAGGAATTCAAAAATGTAGGTCCGCCGGAGTTCAAAGGAACTACGGACCCAATTGAGGCCCAGACATGGGTAAAGGAAATCAAGAAGGCGTTTGTAATTACAAACTAGGGGAGGCGTAAAAGACTTCTTTTGCAACCTATATAATGAAAGGAGAAGCTAACTTCTGGTGGGAGGCTCACCAGGGTGGGGCTAGGACAGATACTGTAATGTGGGAATAGTTCAAGAAGGTTTTCTTTGAAAACTATTTTCCTACAAGCATGCAAGGGAGAATGGAGATTAAGTTCTTAGAACTTAAGCAAGGGGACATGACGGTTCCCCAGTATGCGGCCAAGTTCAATGAATTGGTAAGATTTGCTCCACATCAAGTGGACATCGAGGAGAGGAAGGCTCGTAAGTTTGAGCAGGAACTAAAACCCTGGCTCTATAGTAGGATTTCTGTGTTCTAGAGTGCTTCGTATGGAACCATTGTGGAGAAAGCAATTATTGTTGAGGGTGGTAGTGAGGCTTTATGCCAATACCACAAAGAGAGAAAGAAAAAGAGCAAAGGAGAGGGATTATCCAAGGCGGATAGAGCTAGTGGCAGTGGAAGTATGCCCAAGAGGAAGAGTTTTAACTCTGAGAATACTGGAGTAAAACAAGGGGATCCCAAGAGCAAGATCGAAGCATGCAAGACATGCGGAAAGGCTCATTTAGGAGTCTATCTTAAAGGGAAGTTGGTTTGCTATAACTGTGGGCAAGAGGGTCATATATCACCTAATTGTCCTAACCTTAAGAAGAATCAAGCCTGTTTTGTTTGTGGGTCGATGGACCACATGGCAAGAAATTGCCCAAAGAAGGGGTCGGAGGGTAGCAAGGGCGCTAGTGGTGGTAAGTTAGCCATTACTGGACCAACACCACAGGGTAGACCCACGACCCGTAATTTTAATATGACTGTCCAAGATGCGGTTGCATCAGCGGATGTAGTGGCAGGTATCATTCCAGCCAATGAAATAAATGCTTATGTGTTGTTTGATTCGGGTGCTACTTGTTCTTTTATAGCATGTGAATTTGCTAAGCAATTAGGTTTATTCCCGGAAACATTAGAAATACCTTTAGACGTTAAGGTAGCGAATGAAGAGATAATTCTCGTTGAACATATTCATAGGAATTGTTTTGTAGATATTAGAGGTAACAAATTATCGGTAGATCTTATACCGATAAGGTTTAGAGAATTTGATATAATTATTGTCATAGAAAAAGTGTGAACCTTCGGCTTTCTAAGAAACCCAAGGTAGTGTTCTACTATAGTAAATCACCGGGACGCTCGTGTTGTCTAACCATGACACAAGCTAGGAAGATGTTGAGGAAGGGGTGTATAAGATACATGTGCCATGTTGTGGATACCCAGAGAGTGGAAGCATCATTGGAACAAATACCTATAGTACAATAGTTCACGGATGTATTTCCAGAGGAGTTACCAGGTCTTCCGCCGGATAGGGAGATTGAATTTGTGATTGATTTATTACCGGGTACGGCATCAGTTTCTAGGGCACCATATAGGATGGCACCGGTAGAAATGAAGGAGTTAATGGTTCAATTACAAGTACTACTAGACATGAAGTACATTCAACCAAGTGTGTCTCCGTGGGGAGCATCGGTATTGTTTGTAAAGAAGAAGGATGGATCGTTACGACTTTGTATCGACTATCGTGAGTTGAACAAGTTAACGATTAAGAATAAATACACATTGCCCAAGATCGATGATCTATTTGATCAGTTGAAAGGGGCAAAGTATTTTTCTAAGATAGATTTGCGTACGGGGTACCATCAATTAAAAGTAAGGAAGGAGGATGTACCTAAGATGGCGTTCAGAACTCGTTATGGTCATTACGAGTTTCTAGTTATGTCGTTTGGGTTGACTAATGCGACAGCCGCATTTATGGATATAATGAATAGAGTGTTCAAACAATACTTGGACAAGTTGTTTGTAGTGTTCATTGATGATATTATAGTCTATTCTAAGACGCCAGAAGATCACGCTGAACATTTGAAGATAGTGTTGGAAACACTACAAAAAGAGAAGTTGCATGCGAAATTCACTAAGTGTGAATTTTGGCTTGAAAGAGTTTAGTTTTTAGGACATGTTATTGATAAAGATGACATTTCTGTGGATCCAGCGAAGGTAGAAGCAGTTAATAATTGGGAACAACTGAAAACACCAACCAAGGTCCGGAGTTTTCTAAGGTTACCGGGATACTACAGAAGGTTCATTCAGGACTATTCTAAAATAGCTACTTCGTTGACGAATTTGACGAGGAAGTCATTAAAGTATGTGTGGACTGAGAAGTGTGAAAATAGTTTTCAAGAACTAAAAAGGAGGTTAAGTGAGGCACCTGTATTATCTTTACCAGATGATACGAGAAATTTTTTAGTTTATAGCAATGCTTCGCATAGAGGACTGGGTTACGTGCTCATGCAACATGGCAAGGTCATTGCGCATGCGTCACGCCAGTTAAAGGATTATGAGAAGGCCTATCCTACTCATGACCTAAAATTGGCAGTAGTAGTTTTTGCATTAAAAATATGGAGACATCATCTATACGGGGAAAAATGTGAGATATACACGGACCATAAAAGTCTGAAATATATCTTCACACAGAAGGAGTTGAATATGAGGCAGAGAAGGTGGTTAGAATTGATAAAAGATTATGACTGTGATATCTTATATCATTCGGGGAAGGCAAATGTAATGTCTGATGCGTTAAGTAGGAAGGGTAGGGAAAAGATATCAATGTTAACGACTCAGAATGAGTTAATAACGGAGATGGCAAGAATGGAGCTAGAAGTTAAAATACTGAGTGAAGCGGTAGAAATGTTATTCACAATGGAGACTCAGCCAACGATAGTGGAACGAGTTAAGGAAGTACAACTAAGTAACGAGTAGTGCGAGCGAATGAAAAAGAGAATGGAGGATGAAGAGAAGACTAAGTATCACCTTGATAAAGAAGGATTAATTCGTTTTGAAGGAAGAATTTGGGTTCCAGAGAATTCTGAATTAAAAGAAGAGATAATGAGAGAGGCCCATAGTTCGAGGTACTCGATACATCCAGGTAGTACTAAGATGTATTAAGACCTTCGGCAGAACTTTTGGTGGCCAGACATGAAGAGATAGATAGTAGAATATGTTAGTAAGTGCTTAACTTGTCAGAAAGTTAAGGCTGAACACCAACGACAAAGTGGATTATTACAATCACTAGAGATTCCAGAGTGAAAATGGGAGCATATCACGATGGACTTTTGTAAGACCCCAAATTTTATGAAATAAAAGTATTCAATTTTTCTTATAATTACAATTCAGTAAATGGTTAAATTGATAAAAAGTTAAAGTTATGGGTGAAATGTGAAAATTTTTCAAAATAAACAAGTGGTTATAAAATAATCATTGTTGTCGGGGAATATTCGTTGGTCGTGAAATATTTCTTTCTGTCGGGGAATATTCGTACGACGGCGCAGCTATTTATGGGCCCCATAACGGAAAACGGTCGGATGAAGATAACGACAAAAATTGAGTTTTTATAATTAACGGCATAGTTGTTACCGTTAACACTGTTAGAATACCCGGTGGTTAAAATACAGTAATACGCGTTATTGCACAGTAGCACACGGTATTGCACAGTATTTTTGAAATTATTGATTCTTACGTAAGAAGGCACTACTGAATAATTGTCACAGTAATTACTATTCAATATTTTATTTTATTGATTCAATAATTGATGCATTGATATTTTATATTATTGTTGTTTCAATAATTGTTGCTACACATCATCTCCATTATCAGATCAATAATTCATATTATTTGAATAATATTATTAGATAGTATTATTGGTAATGTCTAGAAAGTTCTGTCTAAGGAGAGGTTTGGTCATCTAATTGCGCGCCAATAAGGAGAAATCCTTATTGGAAAGCCCCCTCTTTCCTGGGAACGGCCTGGTTGCCAATACTGTGATTCTGTAATATTATTTGTGAATAATTAATTATTGATTTATATGATGAGAAAAATATTAATTTTATATGGATATAGATGGAGAAAATTTTTAAAGTGACAATTGTTGAAAAATAATATTTTATCTTTTCTAATAAAATAATTTATTATTATATTTAATAATATAATAATGGTGATAGTTTTACAATAAATGTGAGATATATGAGTATATGAGGAAGAGTATTTTTGTTATATTAAATGATTAACACATGTTTTGTGTGTCGGTGGACCCCATTTCTTGACTGAAATTTAATTATAGCCTGTAAAATCGTCCGTTTATGGATTTCGGTCAATTTTTGTTTGGAATTTAGAAAAACTTTCTTCTGCAAAGTTGTAGAGAATTGAATTTCCTATAAAATAACGCGAGATTCGAATTTTCTGATAAAAAGACTATTTTCTATGAATTATTGAAGTTTCGAAAAATAAAATAACTTTTATTAATTTATGGGTGGGACCCACTTTGGTTGTTGAACACATGTAGGCTGCTGGGATTTTTTTTTAGCCTTGGCATGCTTTGATTGCTGATGGTTGGTGTGTAGAAAATAGAGAATAAATAAAATTAATTTATTATTTTAGTCTCCTTTGGCGTTCTAGCATTTTCCTATAAATAGGTGCTTAAGTTAGAATTGAAAATAACATCAGAAATAAGTTTTCTTTCTCTCTATATTATCAAGCATATTTTTGTGAGTATTTTGATATCTTAAGTGTTGCTCAGCGTTATATCCAATATTCAAGTCAGAAATACTGCTCTTTTGAGGTAAGGGATTTTAAGGGTTATTATGTTTTTCAGTTCGTAATTCTTCTGACCTTCAAAAAATTCTAGAAAAATTTAAAATGATATTTTGATGAGTTTTATTGATTGTGTCCAAAAATGGTGATTGTTGGATGTATAGATTAAGAGTTATGAATTTTACGGGGAAAGACTATTTTAAAAGTAACCGCTTATAACTCCTTGTGGTTAACTCCAAAATTGATGAAATTTTTATTGGAAGTATATCTATATAATATTAGTATACTCTGTGAATTTTGGAATTTTTGGATAAAAGTACAATTTATGATAAATGCCTAAATATTCGACGATTTTGGCCATATGAAAAATAGTAAATGAGTTTTAAAAATTCTGAGAAAAATATATGTTCAATATGGGACTATATTCTGCTAAATCTCAGAAAGGAAATATTTTTAGAACTGATTTGGTATTTTTTATTAAAATAGACTAGTTATGAGTAAATAAATTAAATATGTTATGTGAAGTAAGAAAATTGGAAAATAGGATTTTATGGCTTGAGAATCCTATATGAGGTATATGCAGATTTTTTATGAGGGTTTTTGATTATTGGTGATGAAATCTTATGAGTTTGGCATTTTGGATAATTAAATGCATTATTTAGTAAATTGTAAACAATTAAAATAAATTGTTTATAAGTTTAAGAAATATTATTATTTCAATATCATTATACTGAAATATTGGTATAGATTTTATTGTGGAATTTTTACCTTTTTCATGTTGAGTTACTATTCACGAGTTACTATTCACGAGTTACTATTCATGAGTTACTATTCACGAGTTACTATTCACGACAAAATTGGTTTCTTTTTCTTACCAAATTATAGTTGATTTATGAATATTACTCTTAAGATTAAATCTATATGTTGATTATATTGATTTTATTATCATATATAATATTTTTATAACCCTAATGATGATATTTCTCTTTGACTTGAGTGTAAAGATGGGTAGATTTTTGGTATGATCATGACTATGGATTCCCTTTGGCCAGTAGTGCAAGTTGAATTGTTGACTGGTATGATCATGACCATTGAATTTATAATTGAATATCTTTAGCTTAAGTGCAAAGGTGAATTGATCAGAATGGTTATAATTATTGTTTATATAAATTCTGAAATGATTATATATTTCATTGAGATATTAATATATTTGGCCTGTAGTGCAAATATGAACTGTTGATAAATATATTGGCATGTAGTACAAATATGAACTGTTGTTGAATATCTTTGGTCTGTAGTGCAAAGATGAACTGGTGATGAATATCTTTGGCCCATAGTGCAAAGATGACCTGTGATTGAATATCTTTGGCTAGTATTGCAAAGATGAATTATTGATGAATATCTTTGGCCCGTAGTGCAAAGATAATATGTTGTTGAATATTTTTGGCCAGTAGTGCAAAGATGAACAGGTGTTGAGATGAACATGACCAACTGGTGATACAAATGAATATCTTTGGCCGTAGTGCAAAGATGAAGTTATTAGTATGATTATGAACAGGAAATGTGATTTGGTATAACCATGATCTTTGATGTTTCAGGTAAAGATAGGTGATGAAAATTATCTTCGTCCTGGATGAGAAGAGGAATTTAGAACTACAATTATGATTATGAGTTATTCATATGATTGTGGAAAGGAACTGTTGAGTGATGTTACAGGGATAAAACATTGTTGGTGAATTTTTAACATGGAGAAGATAATAGACTTTATGGTCTATTTGACTCTTCTAATGGATTGCTCGTTCCGCTGCAACTATGGTTGAAAATTTTTATCATCTACCATATGTTCTAAATCTCTGATTTATTACTATTAAAGGCTATTGAAAAATTATTTATCTTTAGTCATGATATTCTTTACTGGGCTAGTTGTGCTCACCCTTTTGTTTCACAATTCCTTTCAGGTAATAAGAGTGTAGCTGGGTCGAGCGAGGGTAACGAAAAAATAGAACGGTGGTCTCTAGCTGTGGAGGTTCCCCCTAAGCAGTATAGAAAAGTGTTGTATACATCATTTAGTAGTTATATTTGGTGAATCAAATAGGGTGAGGCGAACCCAACGTTGGAAGGGTGTTTTGCCACTATCATACAAGATTTCTAATGATATACAATCTCGTGTCATCATAAGACAGGGATGTGCTCATCCACTTGCTGAGTATATTTACGAGCACTACCTATATAATCTTGTTATTTTTTTGAAGTATAATTCTCAATTAGAGACACTGGAGATAATGATATGTCAAGAGAAGACTCCTCATTGGGAAGAATATGATAGTAATCTTCTCATTTTTCTTTGGGGTTTATTGTGTCAACCAAGGATAATTCTGTGGCTATATGATATCTATCATAACCTAGAAGCATGGTCTCCCATGTACGAAGGTTTCCTTGAGCACTTCCCAAATATTCTAATTTCTAAAACAGTTTTCGACTATACCTTTATGTAAGGTGTCATTATGAGGTGATGTCCACGGTTGGGACATGAGTCACAGTTGATATATATTTGTATCCAAACTCACAGCATATGTGTTGTTGTATTTTGCACGACAATTGTTGTAATAAAGTTGTAGTTATTTTCTGTACCATGTATTTGGCGACTTAGAATAGGTTGGATGGAATGGACCTATTTTGGGGTTGTCACATTTGGTATCAAAGCTTAGGGATATGGTCTCTGGCAGAGATCGGGGAATATAACTAGGAGGGGAGACATGAGTAAATCATTTGCTAGTGTATCCTACCTAAGCTTAATTGTTGGTTGGTCATAATATATGAATATTATGTGATACGTTAATTTGCTTATTTAACCCTTGTTTTATGGCAGTATTTGAGAATGGCATCTGAGCATGCTAACAATGGAGTGAATGAGACTGTGGGGATACCTCTAATCACTAACCATGATAATGTGATGTCAGATGAAGAAGGAATTAAAGAAATCCATGTGGTGAGTGAAGAATTGATAGTTGCACCCGAAATGGTCGCAGAGGTAACAGCGGAGAGTGAGGAAGAAGAGGTACCTGAGAAGAGTTTGTTAGAGGTATTATATGATCAAAATGTAGAATTGCAAAATCGTATTCATGAGTTAGAAGAGCAGGCTGAAGAACGACAAGCGGTCGTGGAGCAAAAGGATGCAACAATTCAAGCTTGTGTTACCCGATATGTGATGCTTGAACAGAAACATTCTTTGGCAGAGTATAAGATGATAAAGATGGAATCTGAGTTGAAAGAAGAAAAAACTGAACGAGTGAGAATAAGTGATGCATGGGCAAAAGCCGCACGACACGTGGATATTGTGGAAAGAGATGTCCGATCTAAGAAGGCTAAAATAGATGATATGAATTTCTCTTTTTGGAAAGTAATTGGGAGAACCCAACATCGAGTTTTGAATTATACTGTACAGAGCGGTCAACCTGAATTCGATATGGATCGAAGATTGATGATTCGGATCATGAATCAGGAGTACGACGAGGCAGTTGAGGGAGGAATATGTCCTATAGAAAAGTATATTCCTACGGTAGTGATGACGCCAAATGCTGCCCCAGATAAGTCAAAACCGGGTAGTTCGAGGGATGGCGGTTGTCATGACTTCCCAACAAATGAGGAACCCAAATAAAGTTATCATGGGAGATGAGCAATGGAGAAATCATGATGATCTCAAAGATAGAATCAGAAATGAAAGCAAGGTATTCTTAACTCTTCGAAATACCAGGTACGTAAATTTCGAGGACGAAATTTCATAAGGAGGGGAGATTGTAAGACCCCGAATTTTATGAAATAAAAGTATTCAATTTTTCTTATAATTACAATTCAGTAAATGGTTAAATTGATAAAAAGTTAAAGTTATGGGTGAAATGTGAAATTTTTTTAAAATAAACAAGTGGTTATAAAATAATCATTGTTGTCGGGGAATATTCGTTGGTCGTGAAATATTTCTTTCTGTCGGGGAATATTCGTACGACGGCGCAGCTATTTATGGGCCCCATAACGGAAAACGGTCGGATGAAGATAACGACAAAAATTGAGTTTTTATAATTAACGGCATAGTTGTTACCGTTAACACTGTTAGAATACCCGGTGGTTAAAATACAGTAATACGCGTTATTGCACAGTAGCACACGGTATTACACAGTATTTTTGAAATTATTGATTCTTACGTAAGAAGGCACTACTGAATAATTGTCACAGTAATTACTATTCAATATTTTATTTTATTGATTCAATAATTGATGCATTGATATTTTATATTATTGTTGTTTCAATAATTGTTGCTACACATCATCTCCATTATCAGATCAATAATTCATATTATTTGAATAATATTATTAGATAGTATTATTGGTAATGTCTAGAAAGTTCTGTCTAAGGAGATGTTTGGTCATCTAATTGCGCGCCAATAAGGAGAAATCCTTATTGGAAAGCCCCCTCTTTCCTGGGAACGGCCTGGTTGCCAATACTGTGATTCTGTAATATTATTTGTGAATAATTAATTATTGATTTATATGATGAGAAAAATATTAATTTTATATGGATATAGATGGAGAAAATTTTTAAAGTGACAATTGTTGAAAAATAATATTTTATCTTTTCTAATAAAATAATTTATTATTATATTTAATAATATAATAATGGTGATAGTTTTACAATAAATGTGAGATATATGAGTATATGAGGAAGAGTATTTTTGTTATATTAAATGATTAACACATGTTTTGTGTGTCGGTGGACCCCATTTCTTGACTGAAATTTAATTATAGCCTGTAAAATCGTCCGTTTGTGGATTTCGGTCAATTTTTGTTTGGAATTTGGAAAAACTTTCTTCTGCAAAGTTGTAGAGAATTGAATTTCCTATAAAAAACGCGAGATTCGAATTTTTTGATAAAAGGGCTATTTTCTATGAATTATTGAAGTTTCAAAAATTAAAATGACTTTTATTAATTTATGGGTGGGACCCACTTTGGTTGTTGAACACATGTGGGCTGCTAGGATTTTTTTTTTAGCCTTGGCATGCTTTGATTACTGATGGTTGGTGTGTAGAAAATAGAGAATAAATAAAATTAATTTATTATTTTAGTCTCCTTTGGCGTTCTAGCATTTTCCTATAAATAGATGCTTAAGTTAGAATTGAAAATCACACCAGAAAGAAGCTTTATTTTTCTCTATATTATCAAGCATATTTTTGTGAGTATTTTGATATCTTGAGTGTTGCTCATCGTTATATCCAATATTCAAGTCAGAAATAATGCTCTTTTGAGGTAAGGGATTTTAAGGGTTATTATATTTTTCAGTTCGTAATTCTTCTGACCTTCAGAAAATTCTGGAAAAATTTAAAATGATATTTTGATGAGTTTTATTGATTCTGTCCAAAAATGATGATTTTTGGATGTATAGATTAAGAGTTATGAATTTTACGGGGAAAGACTATTTTAAAAGTAACCGCTTATAACTCCTTGTGGTTAACACCAAAATTGATAAAATTTTTATTAGAAGTATATCTATATAATATTAGTGTACTCTGTGAATTTTGGAATTTTTGGATAAAAGTACAATTTATGATAAATATCTAAATATTCGGCTGTTTTGGCCATATGAAAAATAGTAAATGAGTTTTAAAAATTCTGAGAAAAATATATGTCCAATATGAGACTATATTCTGCTAAATCCCAGAAAAGAAATATTTTTAGAACTGATTTGGTATTTTTCATGAAAATAGACTAGTTATGAGTAAATGAATTAAATATGTTATGTGAAGTAAGAAAATTGGAAAATAGGATTTTATGGCTTGAGAATCCTATATGAGGTATATGCAGATTTTTGATGAGGGTTTTTCATTATTGGTGATGAAATCTTATGAGTTTGGAATTTTAGGATTATTAAATCCATTATTTAGTAAATTGTAAACAATTAAAATAAATTATTTATAAGCTTAAGAAATATTATTATTTCAATATCATTATACCGAAATATTGGTATAGATTTTATTGTGGAATTTTTATCTTTTTCATGTCGAGTTACTATTCACGAGTTACTATTCATGAGTTACTATTCATGAGTTACTATTCACGAGTTACTATTCACGATAAAATTGGTTTCTTTTTCTGACCAAATTATAGTTGATTTATGAATATTACTCTTAAGATTAAATCAATATGTTGATTATATTAATTTTATTATCATCTATAATATTTTTATAACCCTAATGATAATATTTCTCTTTGACTTGAGTGTAAAGATGGATAGATTTTTGGTATGATCATGACTATGGATTCCCTTTGGCCAGTAGTGCAAAGTTGAATTGTTGACTGGTATGATCATGACCATTGAATTTATAATTGAATATCTTTAGCTTAAGTGCAAAGGTGAATTGATCAAAATGGTTATAATTATTGTTTATATAAATTCTGAAATGATTATATATTTATTTGAGATATTAATATATTTGGCCTGTAGTGCAAATATAAACTATTGATAAATATATTTGGTCTATAGTGCAAATATGAACTGTTGTTGAATATCTTTGGCCTGTAGTGCAAAGATGAACTGGTGATGAATATCTTTGGCCCATAGTGCAAAGATGACCTGTGGTTAAATATCTTTGGCTAGTAGTGTAAAGATGAATTGTTGATGAATATCTTTGGCCCGTGGTGTAAAGATAATATGTTGTTGAATATCTTTGGTCAGTAGTGCAAAGATGAACAGGTGTTGAGATGAACATGACCAACTTGTGATACAAATGAATATCTTTGGCCGTAGTGCAAAGATGAAGTTATTTGTATGATTATGAATAGGAAATGTGATTTGGTGTAACCATGATCTTTGATGTTTCAGGTAAAGATAGGTGATAAAAATTATCTTCGTCCTGGATGAGAAGAGGAATTTAGAACTACAATTATGATTATGAGTTATTCATATGATTGTGGAAAGGAACTGTTGAGTGATGTTACAGGGATAAAACATTGTTGGTGAATTTTTAACATGGAGAAGATAATAGACTTTATGGTCTATTTGACTCTTCTAATGGATTGCTCGTTCCGCTGCAACTATGGTTGAAAATTTTTATCATCTACCATATGTTCTAAATCTCTGATTTATTACTATTAAAGGCTATTGATAAATTATTTATCTTTAGTCATGATATTCTTTACTGGGCTAGTTGTGCTCACCCTTTTGTTTCACAATTCCTTTCAGGTAATAAGAGTGTAGCTGGGTCGAGCGAGGGTAACGAAAAAATAGAACGGTGGTCTCTAGCTGTGGAGGTTCCCCCTAAGCAGTATAGAAAAGTGTTGTATACATCATTTAATAGTTATATTTGGTGAATCAAATAGGGTGAGGCGAACCCAACGTTGGAAGGGTGTTTTGCCACTATCATACAAGATGTCTAATGATATACAGTCTCGTGTCATCATAAGACAGGGATGTGCTCATCCACTTGCTGAGTATATTTACGAGCACTACCAATATAATCTTGGTGTTTGTTTGAAGTATAATTCTCAATTAGAGACACTGGAGATAATGATATGTCAAGAGAAGACTCCCCATTGGGAAGAATATGATAGTAATCTTCTCATTTTTCTTTGGGGTCTATTGGGTCAACCAAGAATAATTCTGTAGCCATATGATATCTATCATAACCTTGAAGCATGGCCTCCCATGTACGAAGGTTTCCTTGAGCACTTCCCAAAGATTCTAATTTCTAAAACAGTTTTTAACTACACCTTTATGTAAGGTGTCATTGAGAGGTGATGTCCACGGTTGGGACATGAGTCACATTTGATATATATTTGTATCCAAACTCACAGCATATGTGTTGTTGTATTTTGCACGACAATTATTGTAATAAAGTTGTAGTTATTTTCTGTACCATGTATTTGGCGCCTCAGAATAGGTTGGATGGAATGGACCTATTTTGGGGTTGTCACAACTTTGTGGTGGGACTTCCAATGACAAGGAAGGAATACGACGCTATTTGGATAATAGTAGATTAATTGACAAAATCGGCTCACTTTTTACCAATAGGACTTGGGTATAACCTAGAGCAATTGACTAAACTTTATGTCAAAGAAATTATTTCAAGACATGGAGTACCTATTTCGATTGTGTCAGATTGTAATCCACGATTCACATCGAATTTTTGGAGAAGTTTGCAAGAGCAACTGGGAACGCAGTTGAGGTTGAGTACATCGTATCATCCTCAGACAGATGGACAAAGTGAACGGACAATTCAAACGTTAGAAGATATGTTAAGATCTTGCGTTATGGATTTTAAGGGGAGTTGGAACGAACATCTGCCTTTGGTGGAATTCGCTTACAACAATAGTTTTTACACTAGTATAGGCATGCCGCCTTACGAAGTGTTATATAGGAGGAAGTGCAGAACTCCATTGTGCTGGGATGAAGTAGGTGAACGTCGAATGTTGGGACATAAAATGGTACAACAAACAGCAGACATGGTAAAGTTAATACGTACTCGATTGGTAACGGCTCAAGATAGACAAAAGAGGTATGCGGATCCTCACCGTGAGAAGAGGGAGTTTGAGGTCGGTTCGTATGTCTTTCTGAAGGTGTCGCCTTGGAAAAGGAAGATACGTTTTGGAAAGAAAGTGAAGTTAAGTCCAAGGTTTATAGGACCTTTTGAAATTTTAAGAAGGGTAGGAGAAGTAGCTTATGAAGTAGCTTTACCTCCAGAGATAGAACGAATACACAATGTATTTCATGTGTCAATATTGTGCCCTTATAAACCGGACCACAAACATGTAATAGAGTATGAATCTATTCATATAGAAAAAGACTTAACGTCTGAAGAACTTCCAATTCAGATTGTTGATAGGAAGGAACAAGTCTTGAGAAATAAGATAATACCTTCGGTGAAGGTAATTTGGAGGAACCACAATGCCGAAGAAGCAACGTGGGAACTCGAGAGTAAAATAAAGAAAAAATTTCCCCATTTGTTTATGTAATTGTATCGAGATTTTGGGGACAAAATTCTTATAAGGGGGAAAGAATGTAACGCCCGAGAAAAATCGAATTTTATGTGAATTAAATTTTTATTTGATTATTTGAATTAAATGAATTTAATTGTTTATTTATGTGAGTAAGCTATTTAAAGGTCGTTCTATGACCTATAATGTGTGGATGTGGTTAGGATTCTGGCTATGTGCTAGGATTAATTGTTTTGAATTTCCAAGACGAAAATAAAAGTTTTTCAAAAAATTTCCATAAAAATACTATTCATCCGTTTCTGCTCGGGGATTAATTATGAATATCTGAGAAACGCGTGATAGAATTCTAAGATGAGATGGAATATCCAATAATATTTAAGTTATGGCAAATGAAATTTTTGCCTGCAGACTTAAAACCTAAGGGTAAGAAAAAGTGAGTTCCGAGAATTAAATGACTATGTTTGATGATTATAGTTATTGTACGTAAGAAATACAAGTATGATACTAGTTATTATACGAGTATCGTATAAGAATATTATGATGTATAATACGAATATCATACGAATTATATACGAAGAGAATACGAGAATTATACAAGTAGAATACAATTAGTTATTAATGGACCTTAGTAATTGGACTTTGTCAATTCCAATTAGACTTGGATTATGTCAAGCCCAATGTATTGTTAAATCAAGCCCAAGATAGTCCCAAAATGATTTAATTTTAAGCCCAAACCAAGAAACCAAATCGTGGGTCGAACCGATGGATCATCGGATGGGTAAAACCCATGGGGTAACCCATATAGGACCCAAAGTAGCATGTGGGCCGGCCACTTGGTGGCCAAGTAAAGTGGTTTGCTTGGTGGGGAAGATAGCAAAGGAGGTGTGAATAGTAAGGAGGTTGCCTCTTTACCATTTTGCCCTCCACTTGGTTTTTCTATAAAAGGAAGCATAAGTTGAGTCATTTACTGTTTTACCAAACTTGAACCAATATATTGAGAGGGAGAAAAGAGTATTATCAAGTAATCAAGAGGAATCGAAAGCTAAGCATTCAAGCTTTAGTCCAGAACGCGAAGAACGTTAAGGTAATAATACGTAAACTTTAGTCTTTGATCATTTTCTATTTATTTTTCGTAGAGAAGTATGAATTGGTGGTGCATGTCTCTTCCGAAGTAATAAGGATGGCTATTATTGGATTAAAACATTGATAAGTCATGTGTAATTAAGAATCATAAGCGTTTAAGTGAGTTTAATCGAAGAAAACCATTAATCGTTGATTTGATTGTTGATGGACAAATTGAAAACCATTAATTATAGGTTATGTGCATATTGCTTGGTTAGGTATAGATAACGAATCAATGGATTGGTTCCATTTGATTTGGTGTATAAATCTCGAGTAACGAAGTTATGGCGAAATTTACGAGATTAGACGTTAAACGTTGAAATCGTAGAATTTTCAGATTAATAGTCAAAAGTCGTTGTTTAACTCAAAAACTTTAGTTTTCAATGGCGTATCATAGAACAATGTATTTAAGAGTCGTGGACTCAAGAATGGTCGAATTCTGACTTAAAATGAAGAAATGAGTTATGAACCTTCGCGAACTTTAAACGAACGTATAATAAAAAGTTAAATAGTGAATTCATTGTTAACGAATTTAAAAACTACTTTTGTCCGAAAGAAATCAAAGTATATAAGATATGTAAGATAACGGCTTTTGAACGAGCCAATTCTGACTTGTAACGACCAAGTTATGAGTCCGAAAAGAATTAAACTGGAAAACATAAAAAAAAAAAAATCAAGGGCTCAGGGTCGGCGCCGCAGCGCCGTCCAAGCTTATGAACTTCGCGCCACAGTGCTGGGTCGGAGGAGTGGCTACTACTAACTCGCGCCACAGTGCCACTCGTATACAGAAGTCTCGCGCCGCAGCGCCGGGATGAGGGTTTGGGTACTGCTAAGTGGCGCCGCAGCCCTAATGTTGTACTCGAAGCTGGCGCCGCAGCGTCGGTAAGGGAGAAAAGTTGACCAAGTTAATTTTGAACCTAATTGTTTGCATGAAAATTATGGGGCATGTATATCCTTAATATATATGGTAAGACCATTCCTAAATCACATATATATTGATGACTTTAGGAATTTAATGTTGTTTATTAGTAATTAAACGAAGAACGTAAAGTGTGAGGAGGTAAATCGTATTCAATTACAAGGGTACTTAACCACTGGTTGTTGAGTGTAGGTTTAGTAACGTAAGAAAGTTAATAAGCCGTAAGGAAAGATAAGTAACTTGAAAATAGTTTTATTAATGAAATAAATTCGGTTAAGTTATAGAAGAGAAAGAAGTTAGTAAAAACAATGTGATTAGATTATTTGGTAGCTAATTTCAGTGTGCTATGTGAATATATCATGTAGAAAACTGTAAAGACCAAGAACTGTTGAATTTTAATTGAAGACGCTTGAAGGCAAGTTTTCTTAACGCTTGTCTAACCTTCGTGTTAGCTAAGTTTTCTGTGATTCATGTTATAATATGCATGAATTGTTTTATGAAAGAGTCAATGCCAGTTTTAACTCGGCTAGACTAATCTTAAGAGTTTTATTGATTTGTTTACAAGTCTTTCAATATAGTATTGATAATGCTATCCTATGTCAATTGTTTGGTAAAGATGCAAAGGTAAGCCTGAGTATAAATAAACAAAAGTATTTTACATCGATTATTTGATGGGCACGTGAGGTTGCCAAAACTTAAACGTAGATACATTTAACAGATGAGTGTTGATCAACATAGAGTACTATAGGCTGATCACCTAGAAGTGCTTGTAAGATATATCGGACTTACGAACTTAGTGTCGGGTTGTCCTTTTTCATAAATGAAAACCAAAAGAGAATGTTCATGGTCTTTTGACCTACTCAGAATTTCTAAGTTACTGTATGTACTTTGGAATGGTTTTATGAGAATGAAAAGTGCTATTTAATGTTTCATAGTACTTCATAGCTATTTGTTCAATTATTGAAGAATAATCATAACTTGTATTATATATTGCTAGACTTGCTGAGCTAGTTATGCTCACTTCTTGCTTGAATTATATGATTGCAGCTAAGGTTGAGCGAACTGAGGGTTCCAGTAAAGATAAAGGCAAGGCTAAGATGGATAAATAGTTTATCCTATAATAGACTAGTATGATTGTATGATTTATACTATGACGAACAAAGAATGTATTTGGTTTCAAAACCTGGGAAAGGATTTATTACTATTGTAATAAGAATGTAGTAAATACAATCAGTTTGATATTGTTTCGATAGAATGAATGTATAGTTATGAGTACCGTGTAGCACCATATATGTGGGTTAAAAGTACCCGAATTTGGGAGCGTCACAAGGTTGTCAAACCATACTTTCTTGTAGAATTTAAAATCATATTATGGGTTGTTTTGAACTAAAGCTAGAATCCCTAAATTTAAATGTTTTAAACAATGAACATATAGTATATTGAAGGTTCATGTTGTGATTATGTATATACTTAAATGTCTTGGACTGTTTTGGTGAACTAGTACTAATTCGTGCCTAAAATCTCTAGGAGTGGGCTGTTGAGTGCTAATGACTTAGCTAATTATGCAAACATGTTAAATTCCATGATAATGAGTTATGATATCTAAGGAAACATGTTAAATTATGCAAGAATTCTTAGATATCTAAGGAAACATAGTTTGGGATTGTTTGTGTTAAAATAAGCCAAAATTATGCTTAAAGCTTTAGAAAATGAGAATTGTTATGGCCAAATTTTGTGACTGATGTTATTAGACAGTAAAGTGTACTTACATTGCTCATAAATGACATTTAAAAGTTGGTCCTTAAGTTAGTTAAGGTCTACAAGGTGTGTTGTGCAAATTCATGCCTAAAAATTAATTAAAGTAAGCTTTAAATAGCAATGAACACCAAAATGAAGAACCACCATACCTGGACCACGTAGGCAAGTTTCAATAGTCATAATATGACTTAAGTACTGTACACAAGCTAAAGAAACCAAGCCTAAACTATTTTGAGCATTAGACTTGCTAAAAATCTCATTTTAAGCCCAAAAATGGACTGTTTTTTGTAATTCTTAGCAGATGAACATATAAGACTAAAATGAACTCATATAAAGTTGCTAATGCATGCTTATAATGGTTCCCAATCATTGTCATGACCAAAGCTAGTAAGAAAACCAAGTTAGGATCTATTTCTCAAGCCTAGAGTGAGCTTTGATAGGTTAAAATTGGCTAGATGACTAGGTAAAGTGAGATGATGCTAAAAGTATCCTTAACTAACAAAAATACACATGCCTAGATTATCTTAGTAGCCAAAACTGGAAAAAATAAAAAAAAAGTGTCAAAAATTAGTTTTGTGAAAAAGTAAGAAAACTGCCAAGTTTGAGCTCTGTTTTGGGAAGCTTAATGGGCATGAAAAAGAAACCTAAACTTTGATTAAAATACCTTGATGTATGGTCTAAATTTAGGGTCAAGTGGTTGAGCCAAGAGCCTAACCCAAAAATTCAAACAAATCACCAAACTAGGCTATAAAATCATTCAAACTGAAGTTTTTAAAAAATCTCGTAAGTGTGAAATTTGAGATTTTGCCATTTTTCTTAGAACTCAGTTTTAACACCTTAAACAAATAAGTTAGAGGTGTGTTAGGCTATTCCAAGTGTTGGAATGCTAATGTATATAAGAACTTGAGAAATTAATATGTAAAAGATTGAAAAAGCTAGGTTTAGAGGCTCAAAACCAAATTTATGATTAGAAAAGTCAAAGGAATGTTAAAACTAGTCTTAACTAGTATAATTCAAGTGTTGGAATGAACCCAAGAGTCTAGAAATTAAAATGACAAGAATTGACCAAAGTTAGTAAACTAAAAACTATGGAAAAATACCTAGTTTGGGCATGAGTTTCAAGAAGCATAAAAGGCTTACTTGGAAACCTAAACTAACACAAAAATACTTTGGTATATAGGCTAGACGTATGTCCAGAGTTCTTTTCCAAAATCCTAATACAAAAATTCCTAAATATCATCAAAGTAGCTTCGAAATTCATAAAAAGTGCAGTTTTCTTAAGAAACTATTAAGAACGACCAATTTGAAATTAGGTTTTTCGATGAGAATATCTAATAAATAAAATTTTATTTATATTATTATGTGTTATGTGATTTAGGTCAATTAGTGACCTAGTTTACGTATTATGTGATTATGTACGAGTCTTAGGAGTTTTTGGGAGAAAATAATTTTTTCCGAGAAAAACGCTAAAACACTATTCATAAAACACAGAAAACACTAATCTTTTTTGAGAATTTTGACTTGCGTAATAGCGTTTATTTGAGGAGGAGAGATTGACATCTCTAATAAAAGTTTTTTCGGTAAAAAGTCGTAAAAACACTATTCACGAGAAAAATGTTTTTTAATTTTTTTGACTTTTCGAAGAACGACATAGTGTTTGTTAAGGAAATGGGATCGGTGGTAAAATCAGATGTTCAAAAATCGAAAGTCGATTTTTTCGGCTAACCAAACGTGTTACGAAAACGTAACCGAAAAAGTTAGAAAATCTAACTAAAAACAAAATGAGAATCCAAATTAATTTTGGTCTAACTAAGTTTAGGGTTTGGATGGCTTGGTTAGGATTGAAAAGGTTTGGCTAAGATTGAGCTAATGGTTTGGAAAGGCTGGGCTAGGCTATGGTTAAGCCATAACTTAAGCTTTAGGGTTAAACCCTAAAGACTTGGAGCCAAAGGAAAGGTTTAGTAATTATCCCATGTGGGATAAAGGATGATGAAAAATGGATTGGCAAGGTGGAGTATATGATGACTCATGTACCATAGGTGGCAATTTTATATTTTAATGGTTAAGTTATCTTAACCATTAAGTCTTAAATTGACCATTATACATCAAATATTGGTTTTCTTTTAATGGCCAAGTGGATCATCCTAAGTAAGAAGAAGAAGAATATCATCAAAAGGTAAGCCTAGGACCATAACTCTTTGTTTCTTTGATTTTTTTTATTCTTTTGAGTTGATTAGTTGTTGGTGGTTGTTGATTAATGGAAGATCATGGAGGATCTTAAATATATAAAGGGATTATGAATATGTTCCAAGTGGAATGGAGAAAAAATATGCTATAACGAAGTAATGGCCAAATTCTCCATAAAAACGTTAAAACGTGAAAAATCGTAGCTTAGAACGATTTATGGACCAAGTTACGGGTAGTTAACGCTTCTGAAAAGTTCCTTCTTTTTAGGGCTTTTGTAGATGGTTGAAAACGTGAGTGTTAGGCTCGGGAACAAGCTTAATTCGACTTCAGATGAGCACGTAGTGATGTTTAGAAAGTTTTACGTTGAAAACGTCGTTAAGCGAAAAATAGCTTTCTGGGGACTTTTGATCCAATTTTTTGACAAATTAAGGAACCTTAAAATTTATTTTGTCCAGTGGGATGTGTAGAGGATGTTATAATGAAGAAAATGGCTTAAGAACGGACTCATTCTAATATTGGATGACGAAATTATGGAGCGATGAAGAAGAGACGACGAGCCAAAAAATTTCAAGAGCTAAGGCATGAAATGGGCTTTTGGTCGAGCAATATCTTGCCCTCCAGCGTCGCGGTGCTAGAAAATAGGCTTGGTTACAGCGTCGGGTCGCTAGGCCTCAGGTGGTGAAAAATAACTTTGACGTATTTAAGGAAATTGGACATAACCCTTTCGTCCGAACTCCGATAGAGGTGATTCAAGATGATCCGGCAAGCTAAGAAGTAGACATACAACTTTCATTCAATAAGAATTAAGATTTAAGGTCAGGATCAATTTAGAAATTAAGCCTCTCTAGGACTATTGTGTAATCGCGGGTAAATCGTGGCGATTCTTTCATAATGTTGTGACGCCGAGAGGTGTTTTAGAGATTGATCGTGTAAACTAAACTATAAAGCACGAAAAATATGAAATTAAATAATGATAACATAAACCAATAAACGAAGTCGAGTAGAAAAACTCCTTTGTATGGGCAAAGGTTTAAGATGAGTTTGGAACTGATCTAACTCACTATCGAGATAGTGTAGATGAGACAGGAAACTAATTCATTAGTTCTTAGGTGGGGAGCCACTCAATTCACTACATTGATAATTGTTGAACACTTGTGTTGTGTTTTTCTTATATATATGTCGAGAATGTGATTCTTTTCACATATGTATTTGTGTATGCGTAGGATGAGTTGAGTTGAGTCCTAGAAATGTTATAAGAGAATGTTGTTCTTAATAAATATTAGAAGATAGATGGTCTTAGGTGATTAGTACTAAATATATATGATGTTGGTGGTATGTAGGTTTATAGTTAGCAAATATTGTTCAACCTTCATGAGTATAAGAAGAGCCAAAGTTCCAGATAAACCTTTTAGTATAAGGATTAGAGAAGGTTTTCTCTTAAAATAGTAATGGAGATGTTAAATGATAGGAATCTATTTTAATTCCTATTCATTCAAACTGCTTTATAATTATTGTTGGGTTATTGAAGTTTTCAAAGAATACTGAATTGATTCTTAATTGTGTTGTTTATTCGACTGCTATAACTTTCTAAGCAATTAAATAGTCACTCTTGTAAATTCTAATATAATTACAGTTAAGCCATATCAGACAGAAGAATCTGGTATCATTAAGCAGAAGAAAAAGCTAAAGTTAGAAGATTTGTGTACTAATTATAATAATTAGTACTGTTGTAAAATTTTAAAGTAATATTATATGATGTATTAGTTAATGTCTTCGTACTTGGGAATAGCATATAAGTTTCTGCAGATGTTTTGTAAGGATAATATAATTATGTTTATGGTGTAATGAGATGTTTTGAATGAGTAACACCAGATGCCGGATTTGAAGATAGAACTGGGTATCGAGGTGTTATAAGTGGTATCAGAGCAGTAGGTTATAGCTATAAGGTATGAGTAACTTAGGATATGACATGAGAAAAAATTGAAGAGGAAAGTAAGGAGATAAACTCAAATAGAGTTTTTAAGAAATGATTTGATGAAGCTCATTGAGAGAAAATAATAATGAATATATTACTATTTTGAAGTGTTAATTAAGTTATTAAGATTAATTATAAAATATTAGAAGAAGAGGTTGGAGATGATAATTTTATTAATGAGAAGCTGGTAGCTATACCTAAGTAAATAGTTGTGGTAGTTGCTAAGAATAAGAAAGAGAAGTAGAAGTAGTGAAGTCTGGTAGGAGTCGAAAATGAACAACCCTAAGATATAGGGAATCACACAAGAAAGTGTTAAGCCATATAGCGTTAACATATGCACAAGACACAAATTGGTGTCAACTCAAGGGTAAAACACAAGTTGGTTTTAACTCAAAAGTAAAACACAAGTTGGTGTTAATTCTTGCGCACAACATAAGTTGGTGTCAAGTTGATATAATTTGGTATCAAATTAAAAAAAGTTGGTATCAAATTGATAAAAGTTGGTATCAAATGAACACAAGTTGGTGTCAAATGAACACAAGTTGGTGTCAAATTGATACAACTTGGTATCAAACAAACACAAGTCGGTGTCAATCCCAAACGCATATAGTCGTTTAAAAATGTAGAGTTATGAGTAGTAAGAAATTTCTTGTTCAGATAATTGATAGGAAATAATTAAGTTCTGAGGTGTAAGGAAAGACCTTATATGAAGGTGATGTAGAGTAACCCCAATGCCAAAGAAGCTGCATAAGAACTTGAAGAAGAGGGAAAGAAGTAGAAGTATGTCATTAGGAAGAAGTTTTGTACTTCCTGAGATATTTGCTATTTCTTTAACGCATATTATTATGGTAAGTTTGTGACTCTTAGTAGTATGGTAGGTTTTTGAACCCAAAGGCGTATGAACATTTCTTGATTGGTTCTTGAACAACATATTTCTATGACAAGTTCTTAAACTCATATTATTAGAGTAAGTTCCTAAACTCATGATGTATTGTAAGCTTTACGAACGAAACAGTATTTTAATATTTGCAAGTTTTATTTAGTACTCATAAAAGAGAAGATGGGTGAGAGTCACAGGTAGGTGTGATCTTGTAGTTGTGATTCCGAGGATGGAATCCTTATAAGAGTGGAAAAATGTGACGACCTGAGAATTCAGATAGCCTTGAAATAAGTTTTTCAATGAAAATATCTAATAAATAAAATTTTATTAATATTAGTATATGTTATGTGATTTAGGTCGATTAGTGACCTAGTTTACGTGTTACGTGATAATGTACGAATGTTAGGAGTTTTTGGAAGAAAAGTATTTTTTCCCAGAAAAACACTAAAACATTATTCATAAAACGCAAAAAACGCTAATAAAAGTTCTTTTTCAAGAATTTAAAATTACGTCATAGCGTTTATTTGAGAAGAAGAGACGAAATCTCTATTAAAAGTTTTTACGGTAAAAAGACGTAAAACATTATTCATGAGAAAAATGTTTTTTCGCTTTTTCGACTTTTTGAAGAACAACATAGCATTTGTTAGAGAAATGGGGATCAGTGGCAAAATCGGACTTTTAAAAATATCGAAAGTTAATTTTTTCGGCTAACTAAGCATGTTACGAAAACGTAACCAAATTAGTTAGAAAATCTAACTAAAAGAAAATGAGAATTCAAATTAATTTTGGTCTAACTAAGCTTAAGGTTTGACTGACTTGGTTAGGAATTAAAAAGGGTTTAGCTAGGGTTGAGCCAAGGGTTTGAAAAAGCTAGGCTAGGGTTGAGCCTAGGTTTTGGAGTGGCTTAGCTAGGGTTGAGCCATGGCTTAAGCTTTAAGGTTAAACCCTAAAGACTTGGATTCAAAGGAAAGGTTTAGTAATTATCCCATGTGAGATAAAGGATGATGAAAAGTGGATTGGCAAGGGGGAGCATGTGATGACTCATGTACCATAGGTTTCAAGCTTATCTTTTAATGGTAAAGCTGTCTTAACCATTAAGTCTTAAATTGACCATTATACCCCAACTCTTGGTTTTCTTTAAATAACCAAGATAATTAAACTAGCTATCCTTTCTTCATTTCATTTTATTCTTCTAAGTCTTGGGAGAGCAAGATAGAGAAATAGAAAGAGGGAAGAGAATGGACAGGAGAGATAGAGAGAGAGCAAAGAGAAGCAAGGATAAAGGTGGATCATCCTAAGTAAGTAAGAAGAAGAAGATCATCAAAAGGTAAACCTAGAACCATAACTCTTCATCTCTTTGATTTTTTTAATACTTTTAAGTTGATTAGTTGTTGGTGGTTGTTGATTAATTAAAGATCATGGAGGATCTTAAAGATATAAGGGGATTATGAATATTTTCCAAGTTGAATGGAGGAAAAATACGTTATAACGAAGTTATGGTGAAATTTTCCGTAAAAGACGTTAAAACATGAAAAATCGTAGCTTTTAACAATTTCTGGACTAAGTTACGGGTAATTTATGCTTCCAGAAAGTTCCTTCTTTCAAGGGATTTTCTAGATGGTTTAAAACATGAACCGTAGGCTCAAGAACGAGCTCAATCCGACATTGAATGAGCACGTTGTGAAGTTTAGAAAGCTTGACGTTGAAAACGTCATTCGGTGAAAAATAGCTTCTAGGGGACTTTTGAACCAATTTTCTGACCAATTAAGGAACCATAAAAATTATTTCTCCTAGGGGGATGTTTAGCGGATTTTACAAGGAAGAAAATGGTTCAAGAACGGACTCATTCAGATATCGGATAACGAAGTTATAGAACGGTGAAGTAGAGGCGACGAGCCAAAAAATTTTAGGAGTTAAGGAATGAAATGGGCTTTTGGCCTAGAAACCTCTTTGTCTCTAGCACTCGGGTGCTGGAAGTAGGCTTGGTTCCAGCGTCAGGGTGCTAGGCCTCAGGTGGTGAAAGACAGTTTTGACGTCCTTTAGTAAATTGGGCATTACTCTTTCGTCTGAACTCCGACTGAGGTGATTCAAGATGATCCGAAAAGCTAAGAAGTATACCTAAAACTTTCATTCCATAAGAATTAAGAGTTAAGGTCAGAATTAGTTTAGAAATTAAGCCTCTTTAGGGCTATTGTGTAATCGGGGGAAAATCGTGGAGATTCTTTCAGAATGCTGCGATGCCGAGAGGTGTTTTGGAGATTGATCGCGTTAACTAAACTATAAAGAGCAAAAAATATGAAATTAGAATAATAATAAAGAAAACCAATAAACGAAGTCCATATATGACTAATTATTGTTATGCTCGACCTTATGATATATATAGGCCATTTGAGGATCGATTAGATAGCGTTCCGGCAAATCGCGTACAAGGCAAGTTTCTAACTCTTATTTAATTGTTGATATTAAGCAAGTTTTCTGACTTCATTCACTTTATTAAACTAAATGCAATTTTTCTGTATAATGTATAACTTCTGTGTTATGCAAATGTTGACGAAACGAGTGAATATATTTTTCTTTAAGAAATTAAGCACCACCTTAGCATCGTTAGTAGGCAAGGCGACTGTTTCTGCCCACTTGGAGACATAATCAACCGCAACAAGAATATAAAGATTGTTGTAGGAAGACGAAAATGGACCTATGAAATCAATACCCCAAACATCAAATAATTCTACTTCAAGGATATTCTGTAGAGGCAATTCATGCCTTTTGGAGATGGTTCCTACCCTTTGGCATCTATCGCAATACGATACATATATGTGAGCATCTTTGAACAGGGTAGGCCAGTAAAACCCAGATTGGAATACTTTAGCAGCTGTTCTTTGGCCCCCAAAATGTCCTCAATAATTTAAGGAATGACAATGATGGAGCACACCTTCGATTTCCTCCTCTGGCAAACATTTTCGCAGAATTTGATCTGAACACTGCTTGAATAGGAAGGGCTCATCCCATAAATATTGCTTTGCATCATTTAAGAATTTCTTCCTCTGTTGATAGCTCATGTTGGGAGGAAGCGCTTGACAAGCGACAAAATTAGCAAAGTTCGCATACCTAGGGGCTTTGCTTTGGACAATAAAGAGTTGTTCATCCGAGAAGAAATCATTTATATCTGTTTCTGCATCTCCCGAATGATGAGGGTTTTCCAACCTCGACAAGTGATCCGCTACCTGGTTTTTAGTCCCCTTTTTATCGCGGATCTCCAGATCGAACTCCAGGAGAAGAAGGACCCACCTTATTAGCCGAGGCTTCGCATCTTTCTTTCCTATCAGATATTTGATGGCCGAGTGGTCTGTGTACACGATCACTTTAGTTTCAATGAGATAGGAACGAAATTTATCAAAAGCATAAACCACTGCCAGCAGCTCCTTCTCAGTTATGGTGTAATTTAGCTGAGTATCAATTAATGTTTTGTTGGCATAGTAGATCGCGTGGAACACTTTGTGAAAGTAGTATGCACACAAGCCAATCATGTTTGATGATAAAGCATATACTTTGTAACAATCTTATTCATTTATTAATAAGAAGTGTTAATTTATTAAAGCCTTTTAATTATCTACATGATGTTGTTTTATAATATGTGATAAACCCATAGTTTTAAGTAATGCTTTTAGAATAATGATGATGATCATTCTAATGAGATCTAAATTCTTAGAAAGTTTAAAACTAAAATAGTTTCCAATCATTAGATTACTAAATTGGGGATTAGTGAATCCAAATAGATTGGTACATACGTTGCTTGCTCATTAGATGAGGATGATTGGTCTCATGATCATTTGTGTGGATACACTAAAACAAGTATGTAGGTGCTTATTAGAGAATAAGTTCACTGAACGTGGCTCGCTAAGGAATACCTAATGGAGTTTTACTTGCCTGTCAATAGGAATTCCTGTAGTGATAGTAGTACAAGTGATCCTTGGACTTGAGATCATCATAGTATCTTGTGTATGATGAATTATACTTTGACTTATTCCTTAAGACCCTTAGGGTATATCAAAGGGTATGCTTGGGTATAATAAGTCGTACATAGAGATAATGTATAATCAATAAAGAATCTACCACTTCTAGTAAAAGAAGAGAAATGTTCTATGTGATTCGATAAATGACAACCCAGTAGTCCTTGGCCAAGGCAGAATGAAATTAGAAAGGAGTTTCTAATTTGCATTATTTGATGTTGTGCATTTAAGAGTCGAATACACATAAGTAAATAAAATAAGACTTGACAGTAATTTCATGTCTTATATTTAATTGGGACATTGTATGGTGGAAGGATTGAATTGTACGGTAACAATTTACTCAAAAATTCTTTTATGATTAATGTCGAAATCTATATTATCTGGAAAGTCGTTGATCGCTAGGGAAGCTTATCCCTATTGTAGAATAAATATTATTTATTTAAATAAATTAATAGTTTAATTTATTTATTTAATTAAGATTAGAATTGTTCTAATTGATTTGTTCACTACCGGTTTAATATGGAGAACCTAAAGGGTCACACCATAAAAGGAAGAATAATTATTTAAGAAGTTAATGACATAATTGTAATAATAAGTTAAGTATATTTAATTTAATCTGTGGTGATAGAATAAATTAAACAGCTTAATATTTATTATTTAATATTTAGAACTATTAAATATAACTTAATAAGAGGAGTCTTACTATTATTATTACTATTATTATTTAATTCCTAAAGGAGTTTGGGAATTAATTAATAAAAGTACTCTCATATATCCTAATAAGATTAGGAGACTAATTAATTAAAAGAGTTTAATTAATTATTCCTAATAAGATTGGGAGCCTAATTAATTAAAGGATTTAATTAATTAAAATAAAACTCAATTCCTTAATTGTTAAGGAGGGTTGCCCACATCTATAAATAAGAGGAGTCTTATTATGGGTGAGGTGGTTGTTAACGTTTTCATAGAATACGTAATTCCAATAGTTGGGAGAGTACACCCCTTTCTATGAGAGATAGAAAAACCAGGGTTTTGTCAAACACCCTTTTTCTTGAATATTTTTTCTTCCTTGGTGGATCACCTCTAGAGGCCAAACACTTGGGTGACTAACGTTGATCAAAGGAAGGAACCAAACCTGGTGGATTCAAGTTTAACGCGAAAAGGATTGGAGGTGAACTTGTACCTGAGGAAGCTCGATTCTTCAAGGGTATGATTCTTGTTCTTCATATCTTTTCGTTTAATTAATAATTGTGCATAAAGGATGATCCGGGTATATGGTTTGTAAAAATTTTAAACCCTGATTTTTACACGTTTCTGCTTATTTTGTGCAATTTGATTGCGTTCATGAATAATACAAACCTAACACTTTTTCCCTTCTTTAGCCTAACACTGTCCCAATTGCAAAATTGTTGGCGTCACACATGAGCTCAAATGGCAAAGTCCAGTCAGAAGCTACCACAATAAGAGCTGAAATGAGTCTTTACTTCAATAGTTCAAATGCTCTGAGGCAGGCTTCATCAAACTGAAAAAGCATGTCCTTTTCCAATAATGTATAGAGCGGCTTGGTTATCTTTGAGAAGTCCTGGATAAACCTCCTGTAGAATCCTTCATGCCCAAGAAAGCTTCTCACCCCTTTCACTGATGTAGGCGGTGGTAGATTATTGATAACATCAATTTTCACCTTGTCTACCTCAATACCGCCAACAGATACTCTGTGGCCCAAAATAATGCCATCCTTGACCTTGAAATGGCACTTCTCCCAATTCAATACAAGATTTGTCTCAACACATCTTTTTAGAACGGCAGTCAAATTTGCTAAGCAGTTATCAAATGAGCTTCCAAATACAGAAAAATTATCCATGAAGACCTCAAGGGTCTTTTCAACCATATCTGAGAAAATAGACATCATGCAACGTTGGAATGTTGCAGGAGTGTTACACAACCCAAAAGACATTTTTTGAAAGGGAAAGGTCCCATAGGGGCATGTGAACGTTGTTTTCTCCTGATCTTCGGGAGCTATAGAGATTTGATTATAACCCAAATAACCATCAAGTAGACAATAAAATTCATGCCCAACAAGTCTATCGAGTATCTAATCAATAAATGGTAGAGGGAAATGATCCTTACAGGTGGACTTGCTCAACTTTCTGTAATCCATACATACTCTCCAGCCAGTCACCGTTCTGGTTGGAATCAGCTCGTTATTCTCATTGGCTACTACCGTCATGCCGCCCTTTTTTGGCACGCACTGAATAGAACTAACCCAAGGACTATCTGAGATGAGGTAGATAATGCACGCATCTAGCAACTTAATAAATTCCTTCCGGATCACCTCTTTCATTATTGGGTTCAACCGCCTCTGATGTTCAATGGTCGGCTTGGATCCTTCCTCAAGAATAAT
Source organism: Panax notoginseng (assembly GCA_016801055.1). Lineage (NCBI taxonomy): Eukaryota > Viridiplantae > Streptophyta > Magnoliopsida > Apiales > Araliaceae > Panax > Panax notoginseng. Next base: position 173,012,653 of record CM029017.1, read on the forward strand.
TTTGTGCATACATAGAGATGGACTGATCCCTTGAATATCTGCAATCGACCACCCCAGGGCCATTTTATACTGTTTAAGCACTAGCAGTAGCTTCTCTTCCTGGCATTCATCTAAAGATGCAGAAATGATAACAAGCAAAGTGGATGATTCCCCTAAATATGCATACCTCAGATGATTAGGCAAGGGCTTTAAATCGAGGACAAGAGGTTCTATGATCGATGGTTGGGCCTTGGAAGTGGATGCTTCTTGATCATTCAGAGACTCAAACTGTCTTTGGAACTGTTTAGATCTCTGGGGTGCATCCAACCACTTAGCATATTTAACATGGGTGGCCTCTCCCATAGCACTGGCACCTGTCAGTGTAGCTTCTAAAGGGTCTATTATGCAGGTTTCTGAGAATACTTCCCTAACTGTATTATCAATCACTTTAATCTGAAAGTAGTCTTCAGGGTTATTCGGATATTTCATTGACCTGAACACATTGAAGGTTACTTCCTGATCCTGTACTCTGATAGTCAGCTCCCCTTTCTTCACATCTATAAGGGTCTTCCCAGTTGCTAAGAATGGTATGCCCAGTATTATCGGAACCTCCCTGTCTTCCTCAAAATCCAGGACAATAAAGTCCGCTGGGAAGATGAACTTGTCCACCTTGACAAGCACATCCTCTACTATCCCCTTCTAGTAAGTAAGAGATCTATCCATCAATTGCAAGGTAACGCTTGTGGGTTTGGCTTTATTCAGTCACAACTTCTTATATATTGACAGAGGCATCAAATTTATACTAGCCCCCAAATCACACAAGGCCATACCAATGAATTGGTCCCCGATAGTGCATGGAATCGTGAAACTTCCAGGATCTTTTAATTTTGATAAAAACTTATTCTGTAAGATGGAACTGCATTCCTCTGTCAGAGCTACTGTTTCATAATCCCCCATTTTCGTCTTCTTAGAAAATATGTGTTTCATGAATTTGACGTAGCTCGACATTTGCTCCAACGCCTCTGCAAACAAAATGTTTATGTGAAGCTTCTTAAACACTTCTAAGAACTTAGAAAAATGCTTATTAAGCTTTTGTTTCGGCAGGCGCTGGGGGAATGGCAACTATAGGATAGTAGGACTAGCTTTGTTCACTGTAGGGGTTGGTGTTGTAGGATTATCTTGAGTATTTTCCTCACCCCCAGACTTATCATCACTCTGCTCCACAATAGGTTCCTCTACAGTCACTTCTTCTTGCACTATAGGACTCTCTCCACCATTTTCATTTATAGTTCTCCCACTCCGGAGTGTAACTGCTTTGCATTGTTCCTTGCAATCCCATTTCGGGTTGACATCAGTGTCACTCGGTAATGTGCCTTACGGACGACTGTTCAAAGCAGAGGCCAACTGTCCCATTTGGATTTCAAGGTTCTGGATGGAAGCTTCTTGATTATTACTCCTCATTTCGTTTTGGGCAATATATCGTGACAGGAGATCTTCCAAACTAGGTTTTCTTTCCTGTTGAGGTTGTGGTTGGTAAGAACTCTGTGGTTGTTGGTTGAACTGATTTTGAGCTTGGAAACCCGGAGTGTTTAAAAAATTAGGCCTAGTGGTCGAAGGTTGCACTTGATTGCTATTGGTATTGCCCCATGAGAAGTTTGGATGATTCCTCAAGCCCGGATGGTAATGAGTGGGGACATTTGCATTTTGTTGCCGCCCGTAGTTAGAAACAAATTGAATTGACTCAGGGCTTATGGCGCACTGATCAGTCGGGTGGCTCCCTTGTCATAATTCACACGACACTGCGACACTCTGAACATTCTGCACTGCTTTCACTCCCATAGTGTCGAGCCTTTTTGTTAGCGCTGCAACCTGAGTTGCTAATGTTGTGATTGAGTCAACCTCATATACCTCTGCTGCTCTTCTAGGGGCCTGCCTATCATTTGGCCATTGATAACTATTGGCCGACATTGTTTCCACCAATTTATACCCTATTGTGTGATGCTTAGCCATGAAGGCCCCTCCAAAAGCGGCATCTATACTCAAACAAGTAGACCCGAATAACCCATTATAAAATGTCTAGATGGGAAGTCATTCTGGCAGTCCATGGTGGGGGCACTTTCTCAGAAGATCCTTGAATCGCTCCCATGAGTCGTATAAAGACTCTGATTCAAATTGGACAAAGGATGTAATGTCGTGCCTGAGTCTGGCAATTTTGGGGGGCGAAAAGAACTTCGCCACGAACTTTTGAGCCAAGTCAGCCCATGTGGTGATGGAGCCTGACGGAAGTGAATGTAGCCAGCTCTTAGCTTTGTCCCTTAAAGTGAATGGAAATAATTGGAGTCTGATGGCATCGTCAGACACTCCGTTGCACTTAAACATATCACAGATCTCCAAGAAGTTTATCAAGTGATCATTCGGGTCATCATTTGGTAATCCCCCAAACTGAATATTGGAGCACATTTGGATGGTGCCAGGCTTGATCTTAAATTTTTTTGCTTGGATTGCGGGCCTGAGAATGCTCGCTTGTAAATCTGCTATATGCGGCATAGCATACTCCCTTAAAGATTTTTGAAGTTCCTCAGCCATTATAACAGGAGTAAGTATGTCCCGAGCTCTTTCTCTCTGCAGTCGTCTGTACGTTCTATCAACCTCGGGATCGAGAGGTATTATATTCCGACCCCTTCGAGGTGGCATAAACAGTGGAGACTACCTGAAAAGAGAGTTAAACAGATATATCAGTTTAAATTAAGATCGTATTGACTTAGTGTTAATATTGATAAATAAATAATACTAAGTCCCCGACAACGGTGCCAAAAACTTGTTGGTCGATTTCGCAATTGAATAAACACACGCAAGCATACGCGGTCCACAAGTAATATATGATATATGTTCGATAGGGAAGGTGGGAGGGAAGAAAAGGTGGGGTTAAAAGATTGTTGGGGTTGTTGACTAGTTCTGTTTTTGTGGAATAAATCTAATCTTAGTGCATGTGTAAGAAATTATTATTTTATTATTACTATTATTGATTGATATAAAAAAAGTCCAGTGGAAACATAGAAAAGTTTGGTATTAGAAAGCAGGAAGCAACAAATTCTTTGGTTTTATATGTAGATATGTAATATATGGTAATACATTTTGGGTGATATAGATATGTAATATATATATATATATATATATATATATAATAAGCCTTGTAATATATATATAGATAATAAGAAGGCTTCTTCAGCATTTTGTCAAACATTTTGGGTGCACTCATTAAGTTTTAGTAGTTGTATTGATGATAATATTATAAATTATTGATGATAATGACGTAGTTGTATTGATGATAATATTATAAATTAGGCACGATTTAGGTTTTACTTTTTAAGAATAGTAAAATTTGAATAAAATTAAAGAAAAAATATATTGAAGATTGCATTAAAAATAAATAGTTGTAGCTTAGTTGGTTTGAACTATTATTTATTTACTTACAAGTCTTGTGTTTAAGCCTCACAACCCATAAGTAGCAATATTTTATTTTAAAAAGAAAAGAAGTCGCGGGCCGGGCCGGGCCGGGCCAAAAAGGCTCGGATTTTATTGGGCTAAAAAACTGCAGACCACAGTCCGGCCCATGGCGAGCGGGCCGGCCCGGCCCACGGGCTTGGGCCTTGTTTGCCAGGTCTATATATGATAAGTAGAGTGTCGTACCCACAAGGACGAAATCTTAGGTGCTAGTCAAGTACTAAAGTATGTTCAATAATGTCTTATCTAAATAAGTAAAAAGAGATGGTGTGTTAAGCTATATGATTAAAACTGAAGGAATAAGAGAAGTAGTTGTACAAGGAAGTTAAGTTAGGATTACAATTCCCCTAATGCATCGCCTAATCTCCTAACTCTCCATATTACAAACGAATCAAGGAATGGTCAACCGAGAACAGTAACTACACATTAGCTTCTCTCGAATGTCAAATGAACATCCCTAGCTAGGTGAATCACAATATTTCTATTGGTGAAAATAACTAGACTAGGGTCATTAAGCTTAGTCATAAGGCTACACAAGGCAAATAGAGATATGTCTATCCTATTAAGCAGTGTATGCACACATTCCCATAGGCATGGTCATAACAAGTGTTCTTGTATTTAAAGGCTAGATATTAATATCCATTAATATCAATATCGATTTCTTTGTCAAGCAATCAAATAGTAAGCATAAAATACAACAACCCATTCCAAAATGATTCATTATATAAATAGGAGAGAAAGTTGATTAAGCTAAACAATAGATTACATTGCAATCCTAAAAATGAAATTAGTTCATAACCATGGTTTTAATACACATTTTTAAAACATTCAACAAGCTCATTAATACACAAATAAATGAAAGATTTGGAATAAGAAAACTCCTGTTGTGAAATTTTCTGTCTCCAACTCTTCTATTCTCCGTGTAGATTCTGAGCTCTGCAGGATGCAATCACTTTTCCTTCCTTGAAGCACAGCTTCTTTCTCTTCTAACTAATTAATACTTAAAAACATATTCTATTGTTGTGTAATAACTATGGTGGTGGCTCTGTGTCTGAATATCTTTCTTTCCCTCCTTTAGGTCATTAATAGCAAGTCACTGCCTGGACACCGGAGGTGGCGTTGCGGCGCGGAGAATAAATTGTTGGATGGCGCTGCGGCGCCACGTAGGCATTAAAAACACCGGAAGCTGCGCTGCAGTGCCAGCTTACAAAGGAGTTGTGCCGCTGCAGCGTCATATGACGTCAGCCTGAATCCTACCTCGCGCTGCAGCGCCAAGCTAAAGCTTGGTGATGACGCCGCAACGCCAAAGAGTGAAAATTAACCATTTTGCCCCTTTAAGCTGGAAATGACCTAATGAGCCTTGCATCATAGAGATTAAACATAATAACAACAATATATATATATATATATATATATATAAAAGCTAAACAAATAACAGAAAACAGGCGACATCTTAAGCCACAAAGGATCTTATTCACGGATATAAATCCCACTCATCACTTTTCCCTTGAGATAGATTCCCAAATGAGCCTTCCTATAATTCTTACACGCCTCGATCTTCCTCTTAGGATCTCCTTGTTTCACTCCAGTATTTCCAGAGTTAAACCGTTTCCTCTTCTGCACATTTTCACTTCCGCTAACTTCTTTAGCTTTAACTCCCCCATCATTCTTATTCTTATTCTTATTCTCTTTGTGGTATTGGCTTAAAGCCTCACTCCCACCCTTAGCTATAATAGCCTTGTCCATAATGGTTCTAAATGAATTACTCTAGAACACTGATATCCTACTATAGAGCCAAGGTTTCAAGCCTTGCTCGAATCTTCTTGCCTTCCTCGCTTCAGTATCCACCTGATGTGGAGCGAACCTTGCCAGTTCATTAAACTTGGCAGTATATTGGGGAACCGTCATATCCCCCTGTTTCAGCTCTAAAAACTTAACTTCCATCCTACTTTGCATGCTAGTAGGAAAATGGTTCTCGAAGAAGATCTCCTTGAACCGATCCCACGTAACAACTCCTTCTCCAGCCCTACCCTGGTTTGCCTCTCACCAGAAGTTGGCTTCTCCCTTCATCATATAGGTAGCAAAAGGAGTCTTTTGTACCTCTCCAACGTTGGCAATTATAAATGCCTTTTCTATCTCCTTTACCTATGTATGCGCTTCAATTGGGTCTGTAGTTCCTTTAAACTCAGGCAGACCTACACTCTTAAACTCCTTAAAGGTAGTCGCACGTACTATCGCAGGATTAACCGAAACATTCGCTCCGGTCCTATTAAAGGTCGTTGTTAATAGGTTAATAAATTCTTGCATCGGGTTGTTCTGCCCCTCTTACTCGTTCTCATTATGAGATTCAACTTCCTGGTTTCTTTATCTTCTTCTTGGTGGCATTTTCTGTTTAAATAAATAAAGTCTCATTATTATTTATTTCTTTCACTTGGTTATTATTTAGCAAACAATAACACAAATTAACATCAAGCATATTTAATAAACTTCATCTTTAATATGCTTCTTTCTTGTAGTATAATACTACATACATTCTTTGTTAATTAGCTTCAGCTATTTACATTACTATCTCGCAATTGCTTTTCAAAAGTTGGGACTTACAAAAGACGACCCTTCACGTATACAAAAGAGGGTTTTACATCGTTATATAGATAAACAGATATTTACATATCTATACTTCATATAGTTTCTAGACTAGAACTGCCTAATGGCATTAGCATACTTCTTATCAGCAAGACTGGCCATAATATCTCTGCTGATAGTGTTCCAAGTCTGCCCCACCTCAATCGGATGACGAGCAACCTGCCATTGGTAATCTTCATGTGCACTCCTATGAATATAGGACATTCTACTTATCTTCTGTTTCTTGTCCATCAGTTCCTCCCTAAGCTCTTGGGCTTCATGCTTTAGCTCCTAGACCTTGTCCTTAGATAACACATTCTCATCATGTTTTATCTCCCAATATGTTTTCATATCTTCCTTCGCTTCCTGAATATCATTAACTTCCTCCCTTAGATCATGCACTTCCTTACGCAACTTAGTATTCCTATTGAGAACCGCCACAAACAATGTCGTCATTGCTTTTGGAGATGTTGCCTCCTCAGTAGGTACCGTATTAAACGATGTCACCTCTATTTCATCCTCCTCCTCGGAAACTACATCAAAGAATGATGCAAATTAAATATTCTCATAATCCTCTTCAGATAGATCCTCCTCCTCAAGTTCAGTATCCTGAACATTTAACACAGGTACTTCAGCTACTGGAGTCTGTACCGGTTCTACTTGGTTCATAGACTCCTCACTGACAACATGTATATCCATATACACTGCATTATCTCTTAACATCTACAATAGCATATAATATCCTGATTAGCAAATTGCATCAACATATTATAAGCACATAACACATTTAATTCGTTTTAAGGTTAATTTCTTCTTTTTAAATCTTCTTGTAATGAATTTTCTCAATTCATCACTTAGAAATTCTACTTGAGTTAATGTACTTCTGACTTCTGCTACTCTTACTAAGGTTATAGACTAAGGTTTTTCCCCCATAAGTTTTATAACGTACAGCTTTGATACCAACCTGTGACACCCCCAAATTCAGGTATCTTTCAACCCTAGATATGGTGTTACACAATGCTACAACATACATATATAATCAACTATATAACTTGACAATATGAATGTAATTACTAATTATTACAACATATCCCAATATCATTATAGGTTTCTATAACCGTTACATTCTTTATTTTCATAATATCATTCATTACAAAAATAATACTATACTATTACAGGATAATTTATTTATCCATCTTGGCCTTCCCCTTATCCTTACGGAATCCTTCAATCCGTTCGTTCTTAGCTGCAATCATATAATTCAAGCAAGGAATGAGCATTAACAAGCTCAGCAAGTTTAACAATTATAATGCAACAACAAAATTAAGAATCATATGATTTATTTTCAATAACTAAACAAAAGTTATAAAGTACTATGAATGACAAAATAGCACTTTTCTTTTCCTTTAAAAATTTTCAGATGACAAAATGTCATTTAAAATTCTGAGTTTGGTCAACAGCCCATGAACATTCTTTTCTTTCTTTCTTTGAAAAGGACAACCCAGCACTAAGATCGTAAGTTCGATATTCCTTACGAGCACTTCTAGGTGATCAGCCTATAGTACTTTATGTTGATCAATATTCATCCGTTAAACGTATTTACGTTTAATTTTTAGCAACCTCATGTGCCAGTCGATATACGACTAAAATATTTGTTTATTCTTACTCAGGCTTACCTTTGAATCAGTTCCAAAGTAATTAGCATAGAATAACATCAATAATATTTTGAAAGACTTGTAAATAAATTAATAAAATATTTTACATCATTGTCTAGCTGAATCAAATGGCATTGACTCTTTTTTAAACAATTCATGCATATCATATCATGAATTCACAAACCTTACCAACCACAAGGTATAGACAAGAGTTCAGAAAACTTACCTTGGGTGTCTTCTAACTTTTAATTCAACTTTACTTTGGTATTTTATGCTCTACATGATACAATCATATAGCATACCAATTAGCTACCAAACAATCTATACACATTGTTTATTCTAACTTCTTCTTCCTTTATTGCTTATTCGAATCGTTAATTAAGAACGTTCGTTAAGTTATTCATCATTTATTACAACTTTTTCATACTTGTATATCATAACTTAATATCATTCCATAACGTTCAAGTCATACAACCAATGCATGCTTACCACGTTCGTCCAACGCGAATACGATCTATGGATATCGTTTACGTGCTTTGGGTTTACAATTTATAACCTTTTAATCAACCTTTGATTATTAAACTTAAGGTTTTAATCACCCTTTAAGGTGTTACATTAAGTATAATTAAAGTTTATAATTGACCCTTAATCATTCTCTAACTTTTATGTTTATAAAAGCTCTTTTCTTTCTCTTACTCAGCACCGGCGCTACAGCGCATGTTCCCTTTACAAAACCGGCGTTGCGGCGCAAGTTTCTAGTACTTGAGCCTCGCTGAGGCGCTGCTAAAAAGGCCTTGGTCGGCGCTGCGGCGCCCAACCAATTTCCTTGAAAAAAATTCTTAGTGTTGAACTTGTTCAAAACGCTTACTTCACGAACATGTATCTTGTTCGTTATAACTCAGAATGGGTTCGTTTCAAAATCATTTTCTTATTTATCTTACATACTACAATTTCTCTCGGACAGAATATTTTTTCGGATCCGTTAACAAGTCTTTTAATTAGCTTAAAATTCCTTGTTCGTTCATTCCACGTCTTTTAACATTGTTCGTTCATTCATTCGTAATTCGCTCATCCGACATCCGAATACGTTCATTGTTGAGCATATAACTCCTAAATTTTGTGTTCTTCCGTATTCTAAGGAAACCCTAATTTTCCAGGTTCATTAACACAGTTCCAAATTCGTCCGAAAATATTAGTTAACTACGATTTCAATGGTTAACGTCTTTTACTGAAATTTTCGCCATAACTTCGTTATAGCATATTTTTACTCCATTCCAAATAGAACAATTCCATCATTCGTTCATCTAACATCCTAACCAATCATATAGCACATAACTTATACGCGATGGTTTTAAACTTGTCCATCAACAACAAGTTCTAAGATTTTCATACTTTCTTCATTAAGTTCTTAATCATTGATTATGATTTCATTTATTAGGCATTTATTGATGTTTTAAGTCCACTAATATCCTCCTTATCTCATTGGACCATACATACACCACCATCAACACTTCTCTACCAATCTAAGAATGAAGATAGATGAAGATTATGGTTTAAAATTTAATTGCCTCTTGTTCTTGGTGTTCTTGCTTAGATGAATGGTTTGGCTAGCTTCCTTCTCCTTCTCCCTTGCCAAATCCGAATTTTCTCTCTCAATATGGTAAAGCTTTCTCTTTGAATTGATGATTTTACTTAGCAAATTTTGTGAAAGGAAAATGAAGAGAATGTTTGTATATATAGAATTGGCAAGAGTTGGGGCAACATGGTCTTTAGGACAACTTTCATTAGCTTACAAGTTGGTCACTTAAGTTATGGTCTTGCATGGTCAAAACCCTCAAATTTCCAATCTTACACAATATTCCCTCATCATCCACCACCGATTCCACCCAAAACCACTTTTGAGTCATCAAACATTATTCACACGTCCTCAACCAACTAATATCCCACCAAGCTTCTCTTGGAAGCCTTATGGCCGATTAGGTGGGTTGGTGGGGCCTCATGGGTTGCCCCAACCCAATTTATCTCACCCATGACCCATGGTCCGATCCACGGGTTTAATTCTTGGCTTGGGCTTAGCATTAATTTAAATTGCGCCAAACTTTGGGCTTGAATTAACATCCTTTCGGTTTCGATTTAATTAACCATTGAGCCTCCTTAATTCATTTGGGCTTTGACAGTCCAAGTTTATTTAACAAATAATCAACCTTGACTTTTGTTGACCAAGACTTTGACTTTTCGTATTCTTACCGTATAATTCTTGTATTTTTTTCGTATTCATTTCGTATAATATTTATATTATACATTGAATTATTCTTCATATGTCTTATACTCGTATTATTTCCGTATAATAATAATTCTTATTATACTTGATCATTCTTTTTCTTTCAAATTCACTTTCCCCAACATCTTGAATTTGACTACGCAGGCGAAAAACTACATTTTCTATTTCTAAATTTTATTGGATAATCCATTCTTCCACAAAATTCTAACATTATGCGTTTCTAGGAAAATCAAAAACAATTCCCAAACAGTTTTGGATGAATAGTGTTTTTTCTTAAACCCAAAATAATCTAAACAAACCATAATCCATTGCTCTCCGTAATCGAATCACTTGAACAAACCAGCTAAAGAAATAATTTTGCAGGTAATTTCTGTTAGCTTATAATCTACCCGGCTAACTAGTACAATAGTTAAGAAATGTCCACATAGAAACAGTTGCATTTGCAGTACAGTTGCAGCCAAGTTCAAATGGAAATCACCACCAAAATTAGTCTTCACAGATAATTTATATCATCACAGAGGAAAGAAACCCTTGCATGGCCACATTCTGCAAAATAACAAGGGAAGTTAACACTTCATGTCAAACACATGGAAAAGTCAATAGCAAGCATTTACAAAGTAATTGGCCACTAATTGACCGACTGATTTGGTGTGGGCAAAATCTCCATAGGCCCCGCCCCGGAAGGACCATAATATATCATTACATGAACTCACTTGCAATGTCACACAGTACTGATCCAATACCAGCCAACTCTAGCCATTTTCATAACCAACCCATTGGAAAATAATTGGATGGCCATAACAATAAAAAACTCAGGTTAATATATTTTGCTTATATTTAACTTGAATACTCCAGTCACCACATAAAACGAAAACTGAATTTCACAATTTACCTCTTCGCATTTCACCTTTTCCCCTCCACCTTTAGGAAGAAATGCGGAAAGGAGATAAACAAAAACATAAGTAGCAACAGTGAGAACCTTGTTATCATGAATCATCCACGTGTTGTGCGTCTTCCTGTGACAAAGGTCCCAACCATGCAAAGAATAAATGATCTTTCTCAATCTATACTTTTCTTTTCGGGGGGTTTTGGCGGTCTCTACAAATGGTTGAAATTTGGACCGAGACTGGTATGAGGATAATTGATGAACTAGACTGTGCCAGAATTTCCATTTGCCATTGGCTCTGGTCGAACATAAGTTAGACTCCGAGTAGTGGGAGATGGAACACTGTTGTTGGAAACACCAGTTATTTCAGTTGGTGATGTCTGAGCATCACGCTTCCACTGGAAGCTCCTTGCACCAACTTTTATTGGGACACGGGCCCGATACAAACCGGGCATTCCTCTTGGGAAGGGAACTCTGCCAAACCTAGATGCAGCAAATATGGATCCTCGAGATATCCGGGCCCAATTCATAACAGGTGCAGCTTCTTGAGGAGAAGCACTTTTCCTTGCAACCTGCAATTTCAACACAGTTCAGTAAGAGACATGGAATAACGAACTGCTAAACGACTAGAACTGTTAGCAAGGTCCTTATAGTGTCATAAGTCAAGGCAATGATACGGGAAGGTCTTCTCCCATGGAGTGGATTCTTTATTTTTTTTTATGAATACTAACTACTGAATGACGTCATGTTTTCATCTGGACATACAAGTCGGTCCACCAAAATTGTAAGAGGGGGGCTAAAAAGATATTTCGCATCCACTTGCTCTCATAATAAAGCACAAGTAGATTCGAGTAATGACATAATGTCAGAATAACTAGAAAAACCCTACAAATCAAGACCCATAACACCTAATGTCGTACCATAATGCAATCAACGGAATCAATTCATTACCAAGGGTTTCAGCATTCATCACTGGTGAACACCAAGTTCACTACTTGATGCACAACAGTAGCAAAATAATGGTCATCACACTGACCCATCCTGACCACTCAACTCTGAAATCTTGCAGACATATATAACCTTATTCGTCACACTATGTCAGCATAATAGGGTGTTCAAAAATTGAATGAAAAAGGCCATCATTAAGTATAGTAAAGATAATACCAGTATCAACATCACAGCCCGAACTAACAAGATGCCTGCAGTCTAATGCATATATAATTAGAAAATCATTTGCTTCAAAAATTGCAACACCAACATCCCAATGTTACATACCTTCAGAATACGCAACATGAAGGAGGTACCATCCAGGGATAATGCATGTTCAGCTGCTTCTTTTCTCTTGAATTCTACATAGGCTGACCTGGTTATGCACAGCAATTTAGTTTAACTCCAGGACATATAAAATTCAGAATACAAATCAGAACTTGCATATGTAAAATCCAACCCTTTAGGTTGCCCTGTTGCTGCATCCATTACGATAACCACTTTTAGAACATCTCCAAATTTGTTAAAGTGCCGAGAAAGACTATCCTTGGTGGCAGCAAAATGCACCTGTAGAAAAGGCAACTGTGTCAGAATGGAGAATGATATATTAGTAGCCAAGTTTCACATCATAAGTTTCACATCATGGGTATAGGTCTTACATTGCTAACGAAAATAGTCCGTGAATCAGTTTCTTCAGCAGGACGCCCACTGGAATATAAACCTGCACAACCACCCAAGTAACCGTGACGTAACACAAGAAAATTTTAGCAATAACCAACTAAAGTTAACCGTCAAATCACTACTAGCATCATCTCCCTGTTAAAAGGAAAAGATGCTTGTAATAATTATGACTTCCTAATTCATTTAAAATAGCTAAAAGAAAATCTAGAAAAGGTTCTACATGATCAGAAAAAACTAGCCCAAAATGATATTGGGGAAAAGAATTTCTCTAAGGTTTCCCACTCTCGCCCAAGGGTAGAGCGGGCTGTTTGGCCAAGCTGAGCAATTGCCCACCTTGATAGGGAAGACTAAAATATTTGTAGTGTTCATATAATAATTTTCATAATAAAACGGGGGTTAAAAACTATCTAGTATCTATATATTGGCCAATATGTTTATATGGATTAAAACTTTTCACACCTTACTTTCAAAGTATAACACTCGCCAACCAAAGAATGGAATAAGTACAAAAAAAATGTCCACCAAAGAATGGATCAAGTATATAAGTAAAAGGAATAATGTACTATAAAGAAAATGGTCCCCTACTTTTTTAAGAAAGAAAAGTCTCACTAGTGAACTTACCAGGGGTTCAGTACTATTATACTTCCACCAATCCAAAATATAGGATCAATTGAAGTAAATTTAATACTTTTAAATTAAAATTGATAGTTTGATATGACTTCATTTAACTTCAGGTAGTATGAAAATTGTAACTATCTAAAAAGTATTAGTACTTGCAAGATTTATTCTTTCAAAAGATTGTGAATCACATCACTTTGAATTTTGAAAATATAATTTATTTTTATTTAGATTAAAGAAGATTTTACTGATTAGAAGAGGAGATTACAAAGCATGAAGAGGACGAGAAGTTCTCCCAAAAGTAAACAAAAGAAATCAAAGAAAACAAGAAGAGAAAAACAAAACATTAATGTAGCACCGCCGCCAATCTCTTTGAAGATCAGACAAAGAAATTCCTCCAAAAGCTCGCATTGCATGAGCCTAAAGAGAAGTAAAGAAAGACATTTTATCCCATAGCAAATCAATTTGCACTCCGAACACAAAAAATTCTAAAATTTCTCTTGATCCATATTCCCCACAAAATGGCAAAAGAAACACATCTTTAATGCATACTCTTATTCATTTGTATGGTAAAAACATTGAATTTGCATAGTAAACCGTCTTCCACCGACGATGGACATCCAACTTTCACCCATCATACTAAACAAACACCACCACGACCGCCAAGACAATGAACAATGGAGGAATATTAAGACCAATATAAGGATAAAACTGGAACCTATTTTACACTCTCTCCTCTAACTTGAAAGTCTTCATTTACACAAAATTATACTTGCGTCATTCTTTGGCCAACAAAGGTGGTTAAACCAAAATTTTCATTTAAGAAAGAAAAGCCCCAAAATCCAAATACTATTTTAATTATATGAGTTGTAATTATATTTCTTTTTTGTGTAATTTTTAGAGTTATTAAAGTCACTTAAGGGTTGAGATAATGAAAGTCACTGGAATTGATGAAGTTATTAATTCATTATATTTTTTGAATTTGTAACTTTCAAGATTATTTGGAAAACAGTTGGAAATCTTTCAATTAAATTCTTCAAATCTCCCTCCATTTTGAAATGAATTTATCATTTTTGAAAATTCATCCATGACACAGAATCCCTGTCAATTTTGAATTAACCTCGTAAGTTAGTTTAAAAGTAATAATAGTTAATTAAAATTTAGGTTCGGCTAACTGAATTTGAAAAGTTATGTGAAGTTTCAGCCTATATTGATAAGTATGCTTTCCATTTGGGATGTGACGCAACCAAATACAATGGTCAATGGTAAGCTTAACTTACTAACACAAAGGTAATAGCAAGTTGTCGTACTAAAATATAAAACCCTCATATTCACAAGGAACATAGAGAACTCTCAAAGACAAGTTGATATTAGTTGTCAAAAGATTAGATCTATCAAAAACCCTAAAATAATATATTTAGTCCTAATCGACTTTCTTGTCTATTCGGAAAATGAAAAATAAATAAAGAAAAATAATTATAAAAAAACCTTAAAACATCATAACAATAAGCTCAAAATTCAAATGGGCCAAAAATAAATTAAGCTACTAGATTTCTCTAATTTATAAATACAAATACATAAAATATATTAAGAGTAATGCTACAGACACAAACTGCTGATGTGGCATACTCCACCTCAGCATATTGATCAACAAATTATTTCGATGTAGTCTTTGGACCCACACAATATGCTGAGGTGGAGTATGCCACATCAGCAGTTCGTAAAATAGTTTGTGTCTCTAGTATTATTCATATATTAAATCTCCATAAATACTAAAATATATGGAAGTCCAAAGCTTCATATGGATATTTTTGTGCTGCATCAGAACATTGAAAGATAAATGGACTTCCAATATGGATAAAGATGGCACAAAAATAAATTCCTCAATTAATCTCAAACTAAAGCATTTCAAATCAAATAATTTATCATAGCCTAGATATCATCTAATATATTAATACACTACTTTCGAGTGAAAATGGTAAGTTACTTGTTTTCATCTAATATACCTGACAAGGGAAGGCTACAATAATTTCACATCTTGGAGGGGATGCACTCCAAGTTTGAGAAAGCCTCAATGGAGGTAAGCATAATTTATGTGTACATTGTCTTCTATTGTAAACTAAGTAATTAAAAGACTTCCTTGACAACCGGCAGTCTGGGTAAAATTAAGTAGAGAGTCAACTGAGAAAGGGAAATCGTTTCTTGGAAAGTAGACTAAACAACATTTAAGATTATACTCTGAAGTCATGTTTGTTTGCAAAGAGTGTAATCCTGGAATTATAGTCCCAATACTATTAATCCTAAGATTATAATCTCGGGATTATAATACATGGTTGAACATGATATTAAATAATCCCTCATATTAAGCCATTTTATAATCTCTGGACTAACAGTCCGAAGTCTAAATTTAAAAACAAACAAGATACTTGGATTAATAGTCCTACCGCAAATCTTTACATACAAACATAACCTAAATATTTTAGAATAATGAAATTACAAAGGTTCAACCGGAAGTGAATAACTCACCAGCAGTGGATGACAGTGCTTTTTGAGACTCCCTCTGACCATCAGTAGCAGGTACTGCCTGCGAATAACAGAGAATAAGAAAAAAGAAATTAATGGAAGGCATGTAAGCACAGACACATGCTCAGATTATAAATGTACAAAATTCAGACAGGCATCTTACATTTCCATTACCAACGGAAACACTGTGGTTGCTCTCCTTCATCAGTCGAACACCAGATTTGTCAGCACCTGCCTCGCTACCTTGTACTAATTTCCGACCATCCACCTCCGATACCTCTCTCGTCTCCTGATAATGAGGCGGTTTCCAGGTATTTACATTCACAGATATATTTACTATTTTAGTGGAAGTATTATCAGCAGCAAGCTGATCCTGATCTTTCCATGGTTTACGCATGCTTTCATCAGCCTTATTGGATACGCTATACTGCACCATCAGTGAATCATCGTTCTTATTTCCACCAGATGTGCCAGTGCGAGAAACATTCATAGCCCTACAACCCAAAATATTGCCACCCTCATATACTTCATTATCAGACACAAAATCAGAAGCAATTCCAGCATCACTTTCTATCACAGTCCTATTCCTAGCATAGCGTTCACTATAGTCACTTTGCTGAAGATAAGTTGGTTGAGTTTCCTCTGCAATATAGTCAAAATCTCTATATTCTTCAACAGCTTCAACAGGAGCTTCTCTAAACTCTGCCATATTGTCGGTAGTACCTGATACATCCATACCACGACCAAGCCGATCAAACACGTTTCCCAAGGATCTGACTTTGACTACATCTTTGGCAGCTTCAGCTACAGCTTTAATAGCAACTGCCATGGTGGCATTCGGAGCTCTAGCAACTGACGGGATTCTCTGAGGACGATCTACAAGAGAAGAGTCCCCAGTAGAAGTCGAAACCACAGAACGTAGACGCTTCAATGAAGGCTCTGTACCCAAACTGGATGGCCTTGGAGAGCCAACAGCATCTCGCACTGCAAATTGCAGCAGCCTTCGAGGAGCATTAATCGTCGTCTTAGAAACCTCCTCCCCCTGTCATAAGTACAAAATGGGTGAGGAAAGTTATCAAAATTCAAGAGCACATTATCCCAAAAGAAAGTGGTATAAAGACCACTCTGTTCAATTGCTTAATAATCCTCATCTGTAAACCATTCTGTTTAATTCCATGATAATCTATGCAAGAAGGATTCAAATACACATTGCATCTAATCACATGTATGGTATTGAGGACCAAATAAACAAGTAACTCATAGTACTATAACAAGAATCAACCACATGTAAAATGTGCAACACTGAGTAGCCTATGCTTCTGTAAGTGTTAACTCGAGAAAAAAATAATATACGGTGAACCACAATGAAGCTGCTAAAAAAATTTAGGAGCCCAACAAAATGCAAAAATTCATTGGAGTGTCAAGTTGTCTGTGCATTAAAAGTGCATTTCTCTTCCAGACTCTCAGTCCACAGTTCGCAATTAGAATTTAATATGATTCAATAGAAACTATATTTTAAGGACGTAATTTCTTTTCCTCTTTTTGTTATTTTTTTTGGGATAAGTAACTACATTAGAAATATTCAAATGTTTCCACAAGATATCACACAAGAACGAAATACACTCAAAATTTCATGTACTCACATATGTTAACATAAAGTACAAGATATCTTGGCATAAAATCGTACTAAGAAGGTCTAGAAAACACCAGTAAATAGGCCCTCACATGAGATATCATATTCTAAAATACTTCTTACAAGAATGTTCTAATTGTATAAATACAATCTAATCAGCTGATTACTGTCACTGAACCAGAATCTAATCAACTGAGTACCGACACTTGACCAGAATGTGAGAATTTGGGATGGAACAGTTCACAAATTAAGTCAGAGTCCACATTTTTTCTTTCAGAAAAAAGAAAAACGTAGCATGATGCAAGAGTCAAGACTCGTATCAAACTATTTACTCGGGTAAAGTTACTATATTAAGCATGCTTCTAATTTCTAAGTTTCTGCTTATTTTAAAGCGGAAACAGAAACATTTTTATAAGTGAAACATGTTAATGTTACACTTTTTGCAAAAGTAATATGTAAAGTTCAGCCACGCAAGCTGCTTATTTCTTGCTAAGAGGATTCAAAATCATGCCAGCATCATTTGGTATGCAGTATGCAATTAAGTTTTTTCCTTCCTCTTCTTTTCTTTTCTTTTTACGTACAATGACAAGTGCGCAAATTTTTTTCTTCTCATATCTAAGATGAGAGCTAAAAACAAACAAGATGGACCAGATGGTAAAACATCCAAGCAAGTCTTATTTTCCCTTCTCAATATAACTTCTAAAAGAAAAAAGAATCAGACAGACACAGGACATGCTCTTGTTAGCAGAGTTCAAAAGGTATTCACAAATACTTTGATTTCAGAACAAAAAGAAAAGAATCCTCTTGAGGTCCTCATACAGTTACTTTTAGGGTAGTAAGTTTTCCTTTCATGTGTACATATAGGTCATGTCACAAGATCAGTTACATGCACTAGGTCCAAATGAAAAATAAAATAAAATGAAAACATCCAAACATATCTGTTTTCTTATGTTTTATTAGAGTCGGGAGCATGAGCAGTACCATTAGGTAATTTTGGGTTTATTAGTTTCCATGGTTCTAATTCTAGTTTAACTTATTATTGTACAGCTGTGAGAAAGTTCAACTTCAATCTGCCCCGTGAATCAGCCCAGTCTAACAGCTCAAAATCCTAAAATAAAACTCCAGAATCAGAAATGATCATCTTAATTTTGGGTTCTCCATGAGATCATTTTAGGGGCTGTCTGTTTACTCCTTAATAGGTCTGAATGCTCCGGAATCTGAATCGGTCAGTCTGTTTGATAAAATATTAGAAGACACTGAATGGTTCTTAATGCCTCTAATTCGGTAAGCCTCAAAAACTCAGCTGATTAGGTCAGGCCAGTTTCTGAATGAATTTTTTACTTAAATATCCTTCCACCATTTAGTTAATTACACTCCATATACTATCTCATCCATTTCATCTTCTCCTCTAACCTCTTCTGTAAACATTTTTTCAATTCTTAACAGGTGATATCTTGATAATCCTGTCGGAATCTAGAAAAAGTTGTGTGAGTAGAAGAAATTGAACCTAAATGGGCATTATTCCTCCAAGTCAATGACACCATGACAATTGGAGGAAGGATCTTGCTATCAAAATCTTGTTGTACAGAAGAGAGATGAGGGAAGGTGTAAGATTAAAATTGAGAACATGGTGGAATAGAAGATCAGCCGCTACAGCGACTAGAAGTCTAGAAGACAAAATCTTTGCCTTTTTATCTTCTCTTTTTTTCTACACCTACCAAATATAGCCCACTAGCACTCGTTGTATATTTTCATTATTAAATTACATATACCCATATATATATGAGTATATATTAATATTATACAGTTTCTAATTAGAGTGAGAAAAAACAACCTCTAATAGAAAGGGTCGTGTTGGGATTTATGATATTTTTTGTTTTATTTTAGTTTTTAAAATTTTTTTTATAATAAATTCAATTTTCTTAGGTATATTTGCACCTTAAAAACAACTTGTTTATAAAATTAAATATTCCATTGTTCACAAAATAATCAAAATAGAACTATTAGTGATTATAATTTTTGTCCAAAATAATTTTTTTAGTTCCCATTATTTTTATAACTAGTTTATAGGGTTAAAATAGTAAAATATAATCATTAGATGTTTCATACAGATCAGTTTGATCAATTATCAAACAATTTTTTTCATTCAGTGTTCAACTTTCATTCAGAGTTCAACTTTCATTCAGAATCTCTACTTTATTCATTCAACCATTTAGATGTTTTATCAAACAGCCCCTTATTTTTTACGTTAAATGGTCCAAGTCTACCGCATTCCATGAAGATCAAAAGGAAATTGATAAAGAAAATATCATCTTAATTTTAGGCTCTTCATTAGATCATCTTATTTTTTTACCTTAAATGATCCGAGTCTACCGCATTCCATGAAGATCAAAAGGAAATTGTTAAGTAAATTCATTAAGCTAAAATAAGGGACGTTGCCAATTACAGGCTGTGGATATAAAATATGTACAGGGCAGATCAAAAAATGAGCTTCCTACCCCTATTCGACTAAAGAAAAATGTACCTAGCATTCCAACAGCAAAAACTCAGCTGGGAATGTTTTTCCAGAAAAGAATAGCTACACCACAATCCCAACTAAAGTTGACTAAGAAATCCACAAAAGGCACAAATTGCCCAGAATAAGATAAATTTATTTCAAAAATCAGTGAAACGCAAGCAACAACGCCATGATACTAAAATTAGGTTTCAACTTTTGCTGGATGCAAAAAAATCACTATATATGAACATTATACTGTGTGGTGGTGGGGAGGGGGTGGAAGAATAAATATAAGAATTTCTAACAAACCCAAAACAGATACAAAGGAACCACTTTCCTTAAAAAGGGTATGTGGTCGGAGATATAATATTAGAATGTGCATTGCATATTGTGCACTCCCACAAAACACCAACTAAGACTATTTATGATCTCAAGGAGATGATCCCTTCAATGTAAGCTTCTAACAGCAAAGATGCCAAAAGAGAACCATAAATGAAATGGGTGGGGTGTTATTAATATAATTTAAATGCAATTGAGAGAGAGAAAGAGAGGGTCAAAAGAAACCTTCATCTGTGGCCTTTCATCAGGCCGCCGCCTCTTCCTCTGAAATTTTGGCTGCGGAGAAGGTGATCTTTTTGCCTGATCAACTTTCAGATGAGTGGCTTCCTCCACATGGAAATTGGCTGTCACAGCGCTTTGAAGGGGAGTAGGTTCATCTGCATTCTTTACTAAACCTTTCCAATCCCGACCATGTCTGCTTGTTGATAATTTATTTGGTTTTACTCTTTCAGTTTCAGAGTTCAAATGATCAGAATCTATTCTTCCAGCCAGCTCCCTAGACATGGATTTTGCTTTGACCACCTCATTAGGACAAGAGTCCTTGGATTGTACATAAAGATCCAAATTTGATCCTAGATGATCCCACAGCCTGTACAATGATAAGTCAGTGGTAAAATCAAAAATTCTAAGTAACTAGCATTTTACACAAAAATATAGTTAAATTACCAAGACACAAAAGAGTCGTTGTCATCGCCCAAAAAGACATTCAACTCATTCCTTGCTTCTACTTTGCGCCTGCCATTTTTGAGCAAGACAATAACATATTCCTGCAAAAAGGATACGGATAAGTGAATTGGTATTTGCCAAATGGTAAGCTACTTCTAGCTAAACCAATAAAATCCCTGTATACAGGCCCAAATATGTCGATCTATCCCGGGAAATGCAAAAACCATAAACTCTAAAAAGTGCAAGATAAAGTGGAAAAACAGTTGCACTTAAGACATAACCAGACTGTTATTTTGATAAGTACTTGAAATGGAGACACCAAAGTGTGAGCATAGCCTGTATTTGTAGAGCAGCTGTACCAAAAAAAAATCACCTATACAAAATAGTGGTAATATTTCCCAGAACAACACAAAAAGAATCAAAAAAAATTCAGGGGAGGCTGCCCAACAAAAGAAACAGCAAATTAAGCAAAGGAGCAGTAGACTACTCATTCTCTCCATTCATGCCACGACAAAAAAGACATAAAGACACAGTCTTCCCTTCTTCTGTCTCCTGTACAAAGGCAAACTCAAAGAAACATTGATAAAGACCCTGGCATGACCAAACTGTACCAGACATTCTGAACATTAATTCAAAAAACAACAAACAAAAACTTCTGTACTGCTGTGAAAGAACAATGTTCTCTGCATCTCCTGTACATGAAATACCAATTCACACAAGGTTTCCTTCTTCACGTTAAGAAAAATTTTAGCAGCCTTTTCCATGTGAACTATGTCACTTCCCTAGGACTTGGTAGCAACATTTCACCAAATCGCTTCAAGGAAAAAGAAAAGGACTCCCCATGGTCAATAAGACATGATATGATATTACTGTTGCATCTCTTCCTTTGGTCTCATTCATCAAACCTATGCCACTCCCCAAAGTCAATAAGACATGATATGATATTACTGTGGCATCTCTTCCTTTAGTCTCATTCATCAAACCTCCGCCTCAGATTCAACGATTGCAGCTCCCAATCACGCGAATCGCTACTAGATGTTGATTACAAGTCCATTGGCTCCTAAAAAAGAAACCAGGTAATCCCAGATGGAACCATGTCCGTAACAACGCTGAATAGGCAAGGATATACCCTTAGCAACTCCTCATCCCCTCTCTGGAATTCTACCCTTGAAGAGTTGAATCATTACCAATATCAAAGTTGATCTGCTTTCTAAAGGCTCCCAAACTTCTCAGGCTCATCCCATAACCTCTCACCTCCTTACAGGTCCAACTCCCATATCCTCATTAACTGTCTGACACTCTCATCCACAAGGGCTTCGTCCCCACCCAAAAAAAACCCAAGTAAAGATAGACAGAATTTCAACAATCATTTAACACCCAGTTCTTAAAGGAAGAACACTCCACATCCCAACTGACAAGATGATTTTAAATCCATTCAACATTTCCGATAATAGCCCATGTAGCATAGCAACATTCAACTTTTTTAACTCAGTACCTCTACTAGAAGTAGCAAGACTGTTTGGGACCAATTAGATAAGAGAGTTGAAAAGATTTATTTGTATTGAGAATGAAATTATTATGTAAATATGTTATTATTAGATATTATTAAAGTAGTTATTAATAGTATTTGTCTAGTTCTGTAGGTCGTATTTATGTAGTTCTGTCTGTCGTATTTATCTAGTTAGTTTATTATTTATCTATTAATTAGGAAGTTTGCATTTAGTCTATATATAAGGTTAGAATTACTAGTTATATTCAGTAAATTAGTAATATTGAAATAAAATCTAAGTTGATTTTGAGATATCTTTTCCATGGAGACGCGAGAATATCCATGTACTAACCTCAAAACATCATGCAAGGTGGCTTATTCTCTGCGGAGATAGGCAACAATCTATTTTTATATCTTTCAATTATTTGTCCAAAATTTGTAGATAGTTGAATGATGGGACCAAAAAGATAAGGAAAAAGACATTTCTGTGTGTATTAGAATTATTAAGGAAATTATTATTAATGTATCTAGTTACTTATTTAGAATTTATCTAGTTAGTTTATTATTTATCCAAGTGTTTAGGAAGTTGTTATTTGGTCCTTAGAACTACTTGTTATTTTCAACAGCTTGGTAATACTGGAAAATAATTCAATTTTAAGTTTGAGATATATTCATAATTCAATTCCAATTTCCCATTGTTTTGCATCTTTTCAGTTTATAGTCCTACAATCTACATCAATCAGTCAATCACAGTATCCACCATAAATTGGTACTAGCTTATACACAAATAAAAGTTCCTTTTAAAGCGAAATTTAAGGTCACACCATCACCGCACCAGTTTCTTCTGGAAGAAACTTTCTTTGCTCAAACACTTCAAACTGTCCAATTGATGGAGAGGAATTTGTCTCAAATATGATAGAAGTACGTATTCGTATTCGTCCTCATGCCCACTCAAACAAAGTAGTGACCAACCATATTTTAAATAGGGAATTGATATTTCCATAAGCATAAATAATAGTTCCACAAAGTCCCTCTCACATGAATAGTAAATGAACCCCACACTCATGTGGGTGGGAGCTTGTGAAAATATCAAATTTTACTTGTGAAAATATCAATTCCCTTTAAATAAATTGGAATTACTTTAATTTATTTCCAAGAGCCAAAAAACAACTTTATTTCTGAGTAGAAACTCATGCACATTAGGCAAACCTTGCACAGTTTTAGGAATCTCAGTTGGTCAAAATATATAGTAGCTCCTCTAAATGCATGCCACTAAATAAACTTAACGTAACAGCAGCACTACCCAACTATGTGTTTCCATTACCACATATCCCACCGATTGCTCTTACAAACCAAAATATATTTTCTACATTGTTTCTACTTAGGTAACAACTCCGTACTAACATATTATCACACATCAATATATACAAAGGCAATAGACGTTAGAAAAACAATGACAGGCCATTACAAAATGAAATTCCAATTCCTGAGTAATTTCCTCCTTATCCTCAATCCTATTTATTTCACGAAATAACAGAAAATGCACATAAATACTCAATTTTTTCAATCGATTCGGTAATGAACATAAACAAATTATTGATTAAACCCTGAAAATCATACCACAAGAGTGTCATCAGTGTAATCCCCCATGAACTCCTTCAGTTTATCCTTCACTCGATCTCGCAACTTTGTCACCCCATCGCCACCGAAATTAACCCTAAATGTCAAATCATCGCTCTGATCCACACCATCCATCACTCTTCACCTAATTATATGCCCAAAATTCTTCAAATTGCAATCAAAATCCAATAAGCAGTAGATCGATTTCGGATATTATATGCAAAAAGAAACCCTAGATAAACCTGATAAATATTTGTATATATGATGATTGAAGTTACGTTTTCGTGGGGAAGAGAAACCCCAGAGAAATGATTGAAGGGGTTCAAAACAAAAACGAAAGCCTGGAACCCTACGTCTGCTTTTATATGTACCGGCAGTGGGGAATTTTGTGTCATCACTCAACTAAAGGTCATAGTAACCTTAAATCTCAAATGCGGAAATATAAACAATTAATAGCCTTATACAACATTGATATAAGTCTGAAACATAAATACATAAACACATAAGTAACAAGTCCTCATCACTTGTTAATCTTGCATCTACCTTTGCTAGTAGAAGGCTCGTCGGACCTTTCGTTCTTAACTACAATGTTATTATTATGCAAGAGTGAGCACGATTGCCCACAAGTATAATAATGTAACAACAATATAATAACATGCGAGTGAATTAAAGACTTCTAGAATAAGAAACTCAACTTTTGAATCAAGAATGAATAACAAGCATCAAAAGAACTACTGAGGGTCATAAGACCTTGAACTATGTCTTAGGTTATCAAAGGTTAAACTTGAAACCTTTAACAGTCATGAGACTATGGACTCTTCCACTCGTACTTAAGGGAATCAGCCCTTAGTACCATACTATGCACAATATCTTAACGCTAACACAAAAGTAATCCCCTATACGGGGTTCTTCATCTCAGTTTGATATTAGAGTCTGCACCAAAGGAAGTTTGGTTTGGATAATTCAACAAGGGTTCTGAAATTTAGAACTTTCATCAACTATGGACTATTCGAATCAATAAGGGTTTGCTAGTCTTACAACGTTCAACAATAACTGATATTTAAATCGAATAACAAACTCAAGAGGTATACAATAGAATAAGTATTGTATAACAGAATAATACTTTGAAAAGATTAATAACCTTTAATATAACAAATTGAACTTGATTAATAATTACGAGAATTTTGCTCGATGTAAAGAGGTAAGTCTATAAACTTATATAATGATAACGAATAGGGTTAGAAAACTTGTCTCGTACGTAGATTACACGTTAATTATACATGTTCTTCGATTTAATCCTACATACCATTTACATTCACAATACCAGTAAATTATAACGTAACTAGTCATAGGGGTGCTCATCGGTAAAAAAATTGAACCGGCACCGAAAATACCGAATCGGTACCGATCCGAAATTACCGAAAAAATAAGAACCGAAACCGATACCGAATTACCGGTTTCGGTACCGATTCAGTACAAAATTGGTACCCATTTTTTCGGTTATACCGCATGGTAATATATATAATTATTAATAATAATTAAATAATTTTTTTATATATTAATAATTTTTTTAAAAACTAAGAAATCATTAACTATTAATAATAATTAATATATAAAATAAAACTACAAAACATTATTAATATATATAAAAAAATTAATAAAACTACTATTATATAGAAATTATTAATATATAAAAAAAGTATTTAATATATAAAATTACAAAACATTAACTATTAATTATTAAATTATTAAATTTCGGTATTTTGATTTTTACCGAATTCAAAATAGTCATTACCGCTACTACCGAAAAATCGGTATCGAAAAAACCGATACCGCCGGTACCGGTAAAAAACTGAAAAAATCGAAAATTCTGAGCACCCCTAACTAGTCATCACAAGTTCATTCTTTTTGTCTAAATTCTGATTATGACTATACTTAGTCAAATTACCACACTTGTTTTCACATAAAATTACATTACACAAACAACAAGCTAACTACGCGTTCAACAATTCAATCCACATGTAAATGCCTTATTGACATATTAAGAATCTATTTTAACGTCTCATTATATGTCTAACACATTTTTATGTTCATTAGGTTAGGTTACTATTACATTCCTGGACTTAAACAATTTAAGAAAATTATTTCTGAACAATCTTCAGAGTGGCGCTGCGGCGCCACCATTAAGCTTGTTCTTGGCGCTGTGGCGCGGCCAGCGCTGCGGCCTGGACAATGGCGCTGCGGCCTGGACAATGGTGCTGCGGCGTGGCTGGTGCTGCGGCGCGGGTATTAAGCCTGCAACCGGCGCTGCGGCGCGGAACACCAGTTCTAGAAAACTAGAGTTCGCAAAAAATACATAACGTGCTAATTTCTACCAATTTCTTTATTCATACATGAATTTAAACATACCGAGACATTATATTATACATATAATCATTACTCAACTTTCTAGCATGATTTTAACAAGTTAAAACATACAATTTCCAGAATCAAATCATGTAATTTCATATTCTTGGTGATTTTGAAAGTTTTTAAAGATAAAACATAAAATTGCACTACGGGTTCGTTATAACACCGAATTTGTCCATTCGAAGTTTGTTTTCTTCGTTTTAACATATATAAGCATATACAAGTGTAAATTTATGATACAACATATGATTAACACATTAAATTTGTACGTAATGGCCATATGACCATATTTTATACTCTATAACTTCAAAAATCTAATTATGACATATTTTTATGAAATTGATGTTATGATAACATACAATATATAGTAAAATATGTTATAATAACATCTTATCACATATATACACATAATCGCTACTCTTTCCAATTACAGGGACTTTAATTTTCAATTACAGAGACTTACACTAATTTTTCATAAAAACTTCAATGACGTAAATTAAAATTTGAATTTAAGGGTTTACCCTTGATTACTCTGCTTAGATTACACAAGGATGATAACAACTTCTAATTTTGCCATAATTCTTCTCCTTTAATTTCACTAATTCTCAATTTCTCTCTGTGACTAGTTTTGTCAGACTTAGAAAAATAAAAGACTTGGCAAAAAAAAAAGAAGAAGAAGACGTATATAATTATAAAAACTGACGCATTTATGGTCAGTTAATCCAATTCGTGGTTAACTGCCCAACTCCCAATAGGGCTCCGTTTTGCTAGCCTTAAAAGGCTCATTCCTATTTAATTTGATAAATCTCTTATACTATAGTTTAATAATGTCACACTCATTTACACAATAAATCAAATATCTTATTTAATTTAATTTAAATAAAATATAATAATTTCTTATTAATTCACATAGTCATATAATTAAATTTATCATTTATTAATTATGTCAAAATATTAAATATCTAATTAATTATTAAATTAATTAAAATAACATTTATACTTATTAAATAATCCATTTAATTCAATAAGCTCACTTAAAAACATACTTTGAATAATAAAATTCTTCACATTAATTTAATAAATATAACACATATAATTAAATTAATCTACCATAATTTCATCAATTAATTATTTAATCCAATAATTAAATCATCGAAAAATATTTATTTAATTCAATAAATATTCAAATAAAATTACAAAATCTCGTTTGTCACATCTTTTCCCCTTAAAAGGATTCTGTCATCAGAATCACTACTCGATCAATTCGTCATGTTACATTCTCCCCCCTTACAAAGATTCTGTCCCCAGAATCACTTACACATAAATTAAGTAAATAAATGAGGATAATTATTTATCATATTCTCTTCGAGTTCTCACGTAGCTTCTTTAGCGTTGTTGTGACGCCCCCAAAATAGGTATACATCACCCATCTTGAGTCGCCAAATACATGGTATAAAATTCAAATACAACTTAATTATACAACAGTCGTGTAAAATACGACAAAACATAATCTAAGAGTTTTAATAAGAATATTGTCATCTAGACAATATCCACACTTAATGGAGTCTTCATTACATTTATTGTCACACTATTTTATAGAATAGTGAGGACCACTAAAACAACCATCTGGACCGTTAATCCGTTTTCCGACTCATCCCAGCTACATTCTCATTTTCTGAAGAGAACAGTGAAAGAAAGGGTGAGCTCAACTAGCCAAGTAAGAAATATTATGATTAAGATAATGCAGAATAAATTATCCTTAGCCTTCAACAGTATAACAACTGATAGAATATAATAGACAACAAGTTTTAGAGTAACAACTGCAGCGGAATAAGCAATCCATTAGAAGAGTCAAGTAGAGCATAAAATCTACTATCTTCTATGATTTAAAAAGTTTTTCATTAACTTTATCGCTGAGACTCAGTTTAATAAATAAAATCGAATCATCCCTGCATCACGGCCAAGGATATTCATGTAATTATCAATGGTCATTATTATACCGAATAATCCCTGGTCATAATCATACCAACAACTGTACATCAATGAACTACAGGCCAATGAGGACTTTTACCACATCATTCGTCACATTACGGTTATGATTATACCGAATAATCCATGGTCATAATCATACCAAGTCCATCTATGCACGTAAGCCAAATATGACTTTCATCACAATATAAGCATGAGGATGATCACAATGACATAATAATTCAATAAAACAAGTTCAAGATAAATTTTAAAGATTTATAATTTAATTTATCCAGAAATCAATAACGTCCAAATTGTCAACATGATACTGCTTTGTGGAGTAAAATTCAAGAATGCTCAGAAAAATATTTCCATGAAAAGATACTGGTTGAAGCGCAAATATCCAGGATATTCTACTAATTTCATGGAGTATAGAAGCCAAAATTTTAACCAACTAAGTATAATAGAATATATGAAACTGCAAATGGATTTTCACCCGCCAGGCGGTAATCCACGTAGACAGATCATTTCCACAATTTAATACGGAATGAATACGAAGGATCATTCACTATGTATGCGGTAGTCCACATAGACAGGTTATTCCAACAAAAAAATAAAGAATAGAATAACAGAAGAATTCACCATGCATGCTGTAGCCGGTGTAGACAGGTTATTCCAACAGAATAATAAAGAATGGAACAACAAAAGAATTCACCAGGCATGCGATAGACCGCACATACAGGTTATTCCAACAGAATAATAAAGAATGGAATAGCAGAAGAATTCACCAGGCATGCGATAGACCGCACAGACAGGTTATTCCAATAGAATAATAAAGAATGGAATAACAAAAGAATTCACTAGGCATGCGATAGACCGCACAAACAGGTTATTCCAACAGAATAATAAAGAATGAAATAACAACCCTTACGAGAAATGAAAGAAAATAACTCTCTTCATCAATACGAAAGAAATAATACCCCTTACCTTAGAAGAAGCTGGATACTAGAATAGTGAGGTAGCATACTTCTCTTCTTCTTTCTCTCTATAATTTCTCTCTATAATAATTGGTCTTGTGAGACTTAGTGAATTGGTGAGAATGAAAGAAGAATGAGCTTCTATTTATAGAAAAATATAGTTTTGATAATTACACGTTTTGGGGCTCAAAATATTACAGTATAATACCTTTCTCTTTTTCTTCATTTTTAATTTAGTCTTGTAAGTATTATCAAACTTGCACCACCTCCCCTAATAGTAAATAATGTGAATTAATAGTTCATTCATGTGACTTAATAGTATAATCATGTGAAAAAAACTAATTACAGTATAGTACCTTCATCTATACCTCCATTTTTAATTTAGTCATGCAAGTATTATCAATCTTGCACTAACTCCCCTAATAGTAAATCATGTGAATCAATAGCACACACATGTGAACACATAGTTATAAGCATGTGAATTAATAGCAATTAATTGCTCATTTATTCTGTGAATTACTTGATTGGTCAATATAACCTCCAAACATTAATTATTATCGAAATAAATGTCGATTTCCACTAACACTAATAATTTCCACACAATGGAACTATCAATTTTATCTTTAATCAACATGAACTTATTCATCATTAATATTATAACTCACAATATTTAACAACCAGGTCGTTCCCAGGAAAGAGGGGGCTTTCCGATAAGGATTTCTCCTTATTGGCGCGTAATTAGGTGACCAAACCTCTCCTTAACAGAACTTCTAGACATTGTCAATATTGTAAATAATAATATGAATAACTTTGTCGTCTCAATTATTGATTTAATAATATAATATATTATGCAGATGATACTATGACAATATTTGAATCAATAATATGAGAGATATGATGCAGCAATTATTGTAGCAATAATTGAGTATAACTAAGTGACTTCTCACGTAAGCACCAATAATTAATACCGTGTGCTACTGTGCAACCACGCGTATTACTGTACTTTTACTACCGGGTAGTTCAACAGTTTTAACGGTAACACTTTCGCCGTTATTTTTATAAAAAGATAATTCTGTCGTTTTCTAACTACGACAATACTTCCGTTGTGGGGTCCACCAATGATTGTGCTGTGGTATCAATATTTTCTGTTAAAACGAATATTCCCCGACCAATCGAATATTATATAACCACTTGCTTACTTTGTAAAATTTGTAAATATTACCCACAACTATAACATTATATCAAATCCACACCATAATATTCAAAAATATATTTCGAGAAAATTATTCTTTATTCATAAAAATTGGGGTCTTACAGTTGTGGTTCCTCCAAATTACTTTAACAGAAGGTATGATTTTATTTCTGAGAACTTGTTCTTTCCTGTTGACAATATGAACAAGAATTTCTTCGTAAGACAAATCTTTTTTAAATTGTAGGGGTTTATATTCAATCACATGCTTATAATCAGGTTTGTAGGGTCGTAAAACTGAAACATAAAAGATGTTGTGGACATTCTCGAGTGCTGGAGGTAAGGCTACCTCATACACAACTTCTCCAATTCTTCGCAGTACTTCAAAGGGTCTAATGAATCTTGGACTTAATTTTTCTTTCTTACCGAACCTGATCTTTCCCTTCCAGGGAGAGAATTTCAAAAACACATAACTACCCGATTCAAACTCAACATTTTCACGGTGTGGATCGGCGTATTTTTTTTTGCCTATCTTGAGTTGCTACTAGTCTGGTTCGGATCATTTTGACTATCTTCGTATAACCTACAAATGATGAAGATAGAGTTAAAGACTCTAGGGACCCGCGTGAAGATAACGAATATACGATTAGAATCGACTTTAATCGATAAAGTTAAAGTCGTGAAAGCTACGGATCCGGAGCTGATGAATACTAAGAAGAAGGTTCAAGAGGGCGTTATTTTAAAAGCAAGAGTTGCTGAAGAGAGAAAATCTCAACCCTCGATTTAATTGGCCCATTTGAAATCCTTGATCGAGTAGGAACTGTAGCCTATAGACTCGTTTTATCGCCAAGTATGTCGCGTGTTCATAACATTTTTCACGTATCGATGTTACGTAAATATGTGGACGACCTGAACCACATTATTGAATTAAAACTAGACGAGATTGCAGAAGATTTAACGTATGAGAAGATACGTGTTAACATCTTGGATAAGAAGGATCATATTCGACGTTCAAAGGTTATACATCAAGAGTTAGAATTTGAAGTGAAGTCAAGGTATCCTCATCTGTTCGGCATACCAGGTACGTACGAAAATTTCGAGGGAGAAATTTCATAAGGAGTGGAGATTGTGAAACCCCAGATTTTATGAATAAAGATTTAATTTTTTTCGAAATTTTTTTTTAAATATTATGGTGTGAATTTGAGATAATGTTATAGTTCTGGGTAGTATTTATAAATTTTGTAAAGTATGCAAGTTGTTGTATTATATTCGATTGGTCAGGGAATATTATTTTTGTCGGGAAATATTCGTACGACGACACAATTATTGGTGGACCCCACAACGAAATTATTATCGGATTGAGAAAACGACAAAAATGTTTTATTAAAAATAACGGCGGAAGTTTTACCGTTGATACTGTTGAACTACTCAGTAGTAAAAGTACAATAATACGTGTGGTTGCATAGTAGCACACGGTATTGATTATTAATGCTTATGTGAAAGTCACTCAGTTTGATTCAATTATTGCCAATTAATAATATGAATTATTTAGCGATAATGAAGTTTTGTTTTATTCGTATTATTAACGTAATAAAATAGAAACATCTTTTTATATAAAACAGAATACTTTATTAAAGTTATTCTATAAATAGAATATATTATATTTTATTTAAAAGATTTTTCTTTAAATATGGTCCGTCAGATTAAAGTAAATCAATCTGGACCGTTCATGGATTAGTTACTATGCATTCCATTTTCCTATAAATAGAAGTTCATTCCTTCATTATTTTCTTACGAATTTACTGAAACTCTAGAGATAGAAACTATAAAGAGAGTTCTTCGTCTATAATCTTGAGCGTATTTCTTTAGAGTTTAAGAAAGCTTTGAGCGTAGAACAAGTTTCTTCGAGTATATTCTCGCCCTACCAGTCGGAATACTATTCTTTCAAAGGTAAGTGATATTATTTGTTGTACCTGTAAGGGGTATTATTTCTTTTGTATTCATGAAGAGAACTTCTGTTATTCCATTATTTATTATTCTGTTGGAATAACCTGTATACGCGGTCTACCCTATACTTGGTGACATTCTTCTATTATTCTGTTGGAACATCTTGTCTGTGTGTTTTACACCGGATCTGGTTCCGTCTTTATTATTATTCTGTTGGAACATCCTGTCTGTTTGTTTTACACCGGACCTGATTCCGTCTTTATTAATATTCTGTTGGAATATCCTGTCCGTGCGTTTTACGCCGGACCTGGTTCCATTATTTATTATTCTGTCGGAATATCCTGTCCGTGCGTTTTACGCCGGACCTGGTTCCATTATTTATTATTCTGTCGGAATATCCTGTCTGTGCATTTTACGCCGGACCTGGTTCTGTCTTTATTATTCTGTTGGAACATCCTGTCGGTGTGAATTTCACCTGACCTGGTTCCGTTATTATTATTCTGTTGGAATAACCTGTCTATGCGAAGTACCGCATGCATGGTGATTTTTTTTGTTATTCCGTTCTTTATTATACTCAGTTGGTTAAAGTTTTGACTTCTATACTCCATGAAATTAGTAGAATATCCTTGATATTTGCGCTTCATCCAGTATCTTTTCATGAAAATATTCTTCTGAGTATTCTTGAATTTTACTCTACACAAAAGTATCATGTTGACAATTTGGACGTTATTGGTTCTTGGACAAATTAATTCTTGAACTTATTTTATTGAATTCTTATATCATTGTCATCATCCTAATGCTTATATTATGTTGAAAGTCATCTGTGGCCTGTAGTTCATAGATGGACTTGGTATGATTATGACCAGGGATTATTCGGTATAATCATAACCGTAATGTTACAAATGATGTGAAAAAAGTCCTCATTGGCCCGTAATGCATTGATGGACAGTTTTTGGTATGATTATGGCTATGGATTCTCTTTAGCCGTAGTGCAAAGATGAATTATTTTATGGCATGATCAAGACCGTTGATGAAAATACGATTATCTTTGGTCCGTAGTGCATAGATAATTCGTGGTCGTGATACTAAAGAATATTCTTGGCCGTAGTGCAGGGGTGATTCGATGATGTGGATTATTTTAGCTGAGTCTCAGCGATAAAAGTCATGAAAAACCTTTTAAATCATAAAAGATAGTAGATTTTATTCTCTACTTGACTCTTTTAATGGATTGCTTGATCCGCTGCAATTAAACTTGATGTCTATTGTATTTTATCAGTTTAACATTGTTGAAGACTAATGATAATTTATTCTTCATTATCTTAGCCATAATATTTCTTACTGGGCTAGTTGAGCTTACCCTTTTTTTCACGGTTCTCTTCAGAAAATGAGAATATAGCTGGGACGAATCAGGAAACGGAGTGATGGACCAGATGATAGCATTAGTAGTCCTCACAATTTTATTTAATAGTGTGATAATAATTGTAATGAGGACTCCTTTTGAGTATGGATACTCTCTAGAAGATAATATTTGTATTCACATTCACAGTTTATGTTTTGTCGTATTGTACACGACAATTGTATTAGTAAGTTGTATTTGAATTATGTACCATGTATCTGGCGACCCAAGATGGGTGATGTATACCTAATTTTGGGGGCATCACAGTTGGTATCAGAGCTTAGGGATATGATCCCTGGCTAAGATTTGAGACTAGAACTAGGAGGGGAGAGACGGGAAATTCCTTCGCTAGTATGACTTACCTAAGTTTACTTGTTATTTAATTGGTCGGTCAGAGTATAGGGATGATATGTGATATGTTAATTAACCCTTGTTTTGTTGCAGTATTTGATAATAGCATCTGAAAATGTTAAGATAAGCAATGGAGCACAGGAGACCGTTGAGTCTCCACAGATTAATAATCAGGACAATGTGCAACAGAATGTCGATAATCCTCCTGTAAACAACAACACTGATCAATTGACGAACGACGGTACGTTTAAGAGCTTTTTTGAATTCATTCAACATCAGGCGAAGGCGGCTCCTGTTCATAATGCAGGAGGAAACAATGGCAACCCACGGTTGGTCATCGCTAAGCAATTCAAGGAGCTGGGACCATCGGAGTTTTTGGGAAAGCCAGAACCACTTAAGGCGGAGACGTGGTTAAAGCAGATCAGCAAGATATTTGATGTCTTGGGATGCTTCGAGGAGCAAAAGGTTCCCTTTGCCACCTTTATGTTGCGTGAAGAGGCAGATCACTGGTGGAAATCTGTAAAACGTACCCAGCCTGACGCACTCAAGATGTCTTGGGAGAAATTCCAGGAGCTGTTTAATGACAAGTACTTTCCCGAAAGCATTCTTCACATGAAGGAGGTGAAATTTATCAAGTTAGAGCAAAACAACATGACCGTGTCGCAGTACGAAGCCAAGTTTGTCGAGTTGTCCCGATTTGCGTCCCACTTGGTTGGTAATGAAGAAATAATGACGCGGATGTTTTTAAGAGGTTTGAAGCCGGAGATACGTCAATATCTTATTTCTCATAAACTGTGTTTGTATTCAGATGTTGTAAATAGGGCTCAGTTAGTAGAGCGCGATAACGATTCAACGCAACCAAAAGAGAGCAGCCAGCAAAATGATAATTTCGGTGATAACAGTCATCAAAGCGGTGACAATAAGCATGGAGGGAATCAACATGCCAAAAATGGTAACCACTTCGGTGGTAATCATGGCCAAAATAATAAGAATGAACATTTCAAGAAGAGAAGGTTCAACAATGATGTGAAAACGTCGGTACCAGCACCCGTTTCAAAGGAAGAAGAACGACCACCGGTCGTGTGTTTCAAATGCGGATAGGAGGGACACATCCGTCCAAACTGTACGCAGCAATCCAAAGCGTGCTTTAATTACGGAAGAGAAGGTCACCTAGCTCAATTTTGTCGTATAGTGAAGTCAAGTCCAGCTGGGATAGTGATGCCAAAGGATGTCCCAGACAAGCCAAAGCCGGTACTTTAAGAGAGAGCGTTTTTTTTCGTGACGAGGAACCTGAATAAAATTATCACGGGTATGTTAGTCATAAACTCTTGCGAAGTCTATACCGTGTTAGATACCGGTTCTACTCACTCTTTTATTTCACCTAGTTGTGTTCAATGTTTGAACTTAACTCCGGAGAAGTTAGACTTTGATATATCTGTTGAAACTCAGTTGGGAGAAACTTTCGTTACCTCCACTATTTATAAATCTTGTTCAAATTAACACTTTCACGTTACCTGTCGATCTTATCTCTTTGAAAATACTTGCATTGATGTGATTTTTGGAAACGATTGGTTAACTGCTCATCGTGCTTTTCGTAAGGTTGTTAGCTTTCATATTCCTAACCAACCTATTATGCGAATTCAAGTAACCAAACCACTAAAGTCAATCATTGTCATATCAAGCCATAAGTAAAGAGCCCCGAGCCTTTCGCTGATGACTTCCTTATGTGGAATTCACCGAAGCCAGACTTTTCGTAGGAGACGTTGTGAATGACGATGGCAAGTTGATAGGTATCAATGTGACGTGTTATCCAAGTCTTGGATGAGGGTCACAGTTTTGAATGATATTTCTATTGTTAATAAATTTCCTGACGTATTCTTGAAGACTTCCTAGCCTACCCCTAGAGCGTGAAATCGAATTTTGTATTGACCCCAGTACAAAACCCATTTCTTAAACCCTCAAATATTTCTTTACTTAAAACGAACGTATCATGCGCCAAAGACGTTGGCTCGAGCTGTTAAAGATTACGATCGTACCATTCAATATCATCGTGGAAGTGCGAACGTGGTAGCTGACGCGTTGAGTAGAAGATCGTATGCGAGTGAGATATTGTTAACACAAAGACCCATTTTGTATAACCTACAAATGATGAAGATAGAGTTAAAGACTCTAGGGACCCACGTGAAGATAACGAATATACGATTAGAATCGACTTTAATCGATAAAGTAAAAGCCGTGCAAGCTACGGACCCGGAGCTGATGAATACTAAGAAGAAGGTTCAAGAGTGCGTTATTTTAAAAGCAAGAGTTGCTGAAGAGAGGAAATCTCAACTCTCAATTTAATTGGCCCATTTGAAATCCTTGATCGAGTAGGAATTGTGGCCTATAGACTCGTTTTATCGCCAAGTATGTCGCGTGTTCATAACGTTTTTCACGTATCGATGTTACGTAAATATGTGGACGATTTGAACCACATTATTGAATTAAAACTAGACGAGATTGCAGAAGATTTAACGTATGAGAAGATACGTGTTAACATCTTGGATAAGAAGGATCATATTCGACGCTCAAAGGTTATACATCAAGAGTTAGAATTTGAAGTGAAGTCAAGGTATCCTCATCTGTTCGGCATACCAGGTACGTACGAAAATTTCGAGGGCGAAATTTCATAAGGAGGGGAGATTGTGAAACCCCAGATTTTATGAATAAAGATTTAATTTTTTTCGAAATATTTTTTTAAATATTATGGTGTGAATTTGAGATAATGTTATAGTTGTGGGTAGTATTTATAAATTTTGTAAAGTATGCAAGTTGTTGTATTATATTTGATTGGTCGGGAAATATTATTTTTGTCGGGGAATATTCGTACGACGTCACAATTATTGGTGGACCCCACAACGGAATTATTGTCGGATTGAGAAAACGATAAAAATGTTTTATTAAAAATAATGACGGAAGTTTTACCGTTG
Organism: Panax notoginseng; assembly: GCA_016801055.1. NCBI lineage: Eukaryota > Viridiplantae > Streptophyta > Magnoliopsida > Apiales > Araliaceae > Panax > Panax notoginseng. The sequence continues at coordinate 173,049,839 of CM029017.1, forward strand.
ATACTGTTGAACTACTCGGTAGTAAAAGTACAGTAATACGTGTGGTTGCATAGTAGCACATGGTATTGATTATTAATGCTTATGTGAGAAGTCACTCAGTTTGATTCAATTATTGTCAATTAATAATATGAATTATTTAGCGATAATGAAGTTTTGTTTTATTCGTATTATTAACGTAATAAAACAGAAATATTTTTTTATATAAAACAGAATACTTTATTAAAGTTATTCTATAAATAGAATATATTATATTTTATTTAAAAATTTTTTCTTTAAATATGGACCGTCAGATTAAAATAAATCAATCTGGACCGTTTATGGATTAGTTACTATGCATTCCATTTTCCTATAAATAGAAGCTCATTCCTTCATTATTTTCTTACGAATTTACTGAAACTCTAGAGAGAGAAACTATAGAGAGAGTTCTTCTTCTATAATCTTGAGCGTATTTCTTTAGAGTTTAAGAAAGCTTTGAGCGTAGTACAAGTTTCTTCGAGTATATTCTCGCCCTACCAGTCGGAATACTCTTCTTTCAAAGGTAAGGGATATTATTTGTTGTACCTGTAAGGGGTATTATTTCTTTTGTATTCATGAAGAGAACTTCTGTTATTCCATTATTTATTATTCTGTTGGAATAACCTGTATACGCGGTCTACCCTATACTTGGTGACATTCTTCTATTATTCTATTGGAACATCTTGTCTGTGTGTTTTACACCGGACCTGGTTCTATCTTTATTATTATTCTGTTGGAATATCATGTCTATGTGTTTTACATCGGACCTAGTTCCGTCTTTATTATTATTCTGTTGGAATATCCTGTTTGTGCGTTTTACGCCGGACCTGATTCCATTATTTATTATTCTGTCGGAATATCCTGTCTGTGCATTTTACGTCGGACCTGGTTTCGTCTTTATTATTCTGTTGGAACATCCTATTGATGTGAATTTCACCTGACCTGGTTCCGTTATTAGTATTCTGTTGGAATAACCTGTCTATGCGAAGTACCGCATGCATGGTGATTTCTTTTGTTATTCCATTCTTTATTATACTCAGTTGATTAAAGTTTTGACTTCTATACTCCATGAAATTAGCAAAATATCCTTGATATTTGCGCTTCATCCAGTATCTTTTCATGAAAATATTCTTTTGAGTATTCTTGAATTTTACTCTACACAAAAGTATCATGTTGACAATTTGGACGTTATTGGTTCCTGGACAAATTAATTCTTGAACTTGTTTTATTGAATTCTTATATCATTGTCATCATCCTCATGCTTATATTATGTTGAAAGTCATCTGTGGCTTGTAGTGCATAGATGGACTTGGTATGATTATAACCAGGGATTATTCGGTATAATCATAACCGCAATGTTACAAATGATGTGAAAAAAGTCCTCATTGGCCCGTAGTGCATTGATGGACAGTTTTTGGTATGATTATGGCTATGGATTCTCTTTAGCCGTAGTGCAAAGATGAATTGTTTTATGGCATGATCAGGACCGTTGATGAAAACACAATTATCTTTGGCCCGTAGTGCATGGATAATTCATGGTCGTGATACTAAAGAATATCCTTGGCCGTAGTGCAGGGGTGATTCGATGATGTGGATTATTTTAGTTGAGTCTCAGTGATAAAAGTCATGAAAAACCTTTTAAATCATAAAAGATAGTAGATTTTATTCTCTACTTGACTCTTTTAATGGATTGCTTGATCTGCTGCAGTTAAACTTGATGTCTATTGTATTTTATCAGTTTAACATTGTTGAAGACTAATGATAATTTATTCTGCATTATCTTAGTCATAATATTTCTTACTGGGCTAGTTGAGCTCACCCTTTCTTTCACGGTTCTCTTCAGAAAATGAGAATATAGCTGGGACGAATCAGGAAACGGAGTGATGGACCAGATGATAGCATTAGTAGTCCTCACTATTTTATTTAATAGTGTGATAATAATTGTAATGAGGACTCCTTTTGAGTATGGATACTCTCTAGAAGATAATATTTGTATTCAAATTCACAGTTTATGTTTTGTCGTATTGTACACGACAGTTGTATTAGTAAGTTGTATTTGAATTATGTACCATGTATCTGGCGACCCAAGATGGGTGATATATACCTAATTTTGGGGGCGTCACAATCTCTGCTGTCTGCTGTACCAGTTCTGGACCTAGTAATTGTCTCTCGCTGACTTCATCCCAGTAAAGCGGAGTTCTGCACTTTCTGTCGTGTAACACTTCATAAGGCGGCATGCCAATACTAGCATGGTAACTGTTGTTGTAGTCGAACTCTACGAGCGGTAGATGATCATCCCAATTTCCTTTAAAGTCCATTATACAAGCTCTTAACATATCTTCTAATGTTTGAATTGTTCTTTTACTCTGCCCCTCTGTCTGAGGGTGATAAGCCGTACTCATTCTCAACTGCGTACCCATACATTCCTGTAGTCGTTTCCAGAAGTTCGATGTAAAGTGCGGATCCCCATCGAAAACAATTGACACCGGAACTCCGTGTCTCGAAACAATCTCTTTTACATATAATTTTGCCAACTGGTCTAAGTTAAATTTGATTCTGATCGGAAGGAAGTGTGCGGATTTTGTCAGTCAGTTAACGATAATCCATACTACGTCATAGCCTTTCTGAGTTGTCAGAACCCATACTGCGTCATACCCTTTCTGAGTTGTCGGAAGGCCAACCACAAAATCTATCGTAATGTGTTCTCATTTCCATTTTGGGATCTCTAATGGTTGTAGCAACCCACTCGGTCGTAATGTGTTCCAATTTCTATTCTGGGATCTCTAACGGTTGTAGCAACCCACTCGGCCTCTGATGTTCTGCTTGCACTTTCTGACATGTCAGACACTTGGCAACACACTCTGCAACATCTCGTTTCAAATTTGGCCACCAGAAATGTTGTCAAAGATCTTGGTACATCTTGGTACTACCAGGGTGAATCGAATATCGTGAGCTATGAGCCTCGCTCAAAATGTCTTCCTTAATCTCTGGTACTGGCGGTACCCAAATTCTGCTTTCAAATCTCAGTATTCCTTTATTGTCCATCTTGAATCTCAGTTTAGTTCCTTCGGATATCTTCTTTTTCACCTATTTTACATTCTTCGTCCTGAAGTTGAGCCTCCTTAACTTTATCCAGTAGGGTTGTACCAGATTGTATCTGGAATAGTATCTCATCAATTTCCATAGGATACCTAACTTCCAATTCCAACTTCTCCATGGCTAAAATTACTTCCTTCTGAGTGGTCAACATCATCAATTTCTCCCGACCCTTTCTACTTAAGGCGTCGACAACCATATTTGCCTGACCCGGATGGTATAAAATCTCACAATCATAGTCCTTAATTTACTCCAACCACCTTCTTTGGCTCATATTCAAGTCTTTTTGTGTAAAAATATATTTAAGACTCTTGTGGTCTGTATATATTTCACACTTCTCCCCATAGAGATAGTGCCTCTAGATCTTCAAAGTAAAAATCACTGCAGCTAACTCCAAGTCATGGGTCGGATACCCCTTCTCATAATCCTTCAATTGTCGTGACACATACACAATGACTCTGCCATTTTTCATAAGCACACAGCCAAGTCCTTTATGCGACGCATCATTGTAAACAACAAACTTTTCTGTATCATCCAGAAGAGACAACACAGGTGTTGTACTCAACCTCTTCTTCAGTTCTTGAAAGCTTTCCTCACACTTCTCCGTCCAAATGAATTTCACAGCATTTCGAGTCAAATTCGTTAACAGAGTTGCGATCTTGGAAAAGTCTTGAATGAATCTTCTGTAATATCCTGTCAATCCAAGAAAACTTCGTACTTCCGACAGCGTTCGTGGCTGATTCCAGTTTATCACGGCTTCGACTTTGGATAGATCTACCGAAATTCCATCTTTATCAATCACATGCCCGAGAATTTGTACCCGCTCAATCCAAAATTCGCATTTTGAAAACTTAGCATACAACTTCTCCCTTCTTAACGCCTCTAACGTTACCTTCAAATGCTCTACATATTCTTCCTTGGTCTTCGACTAAACCAAAATATCATCGATAAATACCACCACGAATTTATCCAAAAATGGCTTGAACACTCCAAATGACATTACCAAAAATTCGTAGTGACCATATCGTGTTCTGAACGCTGTCTTCGGTACATCCTCTGGTCTCACCTTCAGTTGATGACAACCACTTCTCAAGTCTATCTTTGAAAAGTATCTCGCTCCCTTCAATTGATCAAGCATGTCGTCAATCCTCAGTAATGGATATCTATTCTTAATCGTGACTTTATTCAGTTCTCTGTAGTCGATGCAGAGTCACATCGTCCCGTCCTTCTTCTTCACAAATAACACCGGCGCTCCCCACGGTGATACGCTCGGTTGAATGTACTTCTTGTCTAGTAATTTTATAGTTGTACCATCAATTCTTTCATCTCTACCGGTGCCATTCGGAACAGTGCCTTCGATATTGGAGCCGTTCCTGGCGCCAAATCGATCACGAATTCAACTTCTCTATCTGGCGGAAGTCCTGGCAAATCGTCTGGAAATACGTCTGCTGTAAGACCCCGAATTTTATGAAATAAAAGTATTCAATTTTTTTTATAATTACTATTCAGTAAATGGTTAAATTGATAAAAGTTTAAAGTTATGTGTGAAATATGAATAAGCAAGTGGTTATAAAATAATCATTGTTGTCGGGAAATATTCGTTTGGTCGTGGAATATTCTTTCTGTCGGAGAATATTCGTACGACGGCGCATCTATTTGTGGGCCCCATAACGAATAACTGTCGGGTGAAGAAAACGACAAATTTAAGTTTTTACAAATAACGGCGTAGTTGTTACCGTTAACACTGTTGGAATATCCGGTGGTTAAAATACAGTAATACGCGTTATTGCACAGTAGCACACGGTATTGCATAGTATTTTTGAAATTATTGATTCTTACGTAAGAAGGCACTACTCAATAATTGTTACAGTAATTACTGTTCAATATTTTATTTTATTGATTCAATAATTGCTACGTTGAAATTTTATATTATTGTTGTTCAATAATTGTCACTGCACAGTATTTTCTATTATCAGATCAATAATTTATATTATTTGAATAATATTATTAGATAGCATTATTGACAATGTCTAGAAAGTTCTGTCTAAGGAGAGGTTTGGTCATCTAATTGCACGCTAGTAAGGAGAAATTCTTATTGGAAAGCCCCCTCTTTCCTGGGAACGGCCTGATTGTCATAAATGTGATTCTGTAATATTATTTGTGAATAATTAATTATTGATTCATATGATAAGGAAATATTTATTTTATGTGGATATAAACGAGGGATATATTTTTGTGGTTAAAAATGAAGGAGTTAATGTTGAGGTCTTTATCCGTATTTTTGTCGGAATGGAGGTATTAAAAATCAGGATTTTTAAGATATTTTGCGGGGGTTATAATTTTTAATCCGACCGTTGGATCGTGGTAATTTTTGGATATGTTATACATATATAAGTTGAGTATACGTCCACAAATTTTGAACCGTTAAAAATGAACGTATGATTTATTATGAATTTTACGAGATGACTGGTTCAGAAATTGTTGAATTTTCGGAGTTTATCATTTTGGTGGAAAATTCTAGAATTGGTGGGCCCCACTTGTAGTTGGTGAAGAAATGTGCTAAATTTTATTTCAAATATGGTGGGTGGGAATAGTAGCAGGTAAAGTCATCAGGTTGCAGGTAAAGTTTGCTAAAATTTTCCTATAAATAGAGGGCTAAGTTAGAATTGAAAATCACACCAGAAACATAAGCTTTCTCTCTTTCTCCCTTTCTCTCTCTATATTATGAGGCATATTTTATGAGTATTTAGATACTTTGAGAGTTGCTATTTAGTGCAAGTTTCCTTCGACTTTGCATACCGATCAGAAGTACTGCTCTTTTGAGGTAAGGGATAGTAAGAGATTTTAAGGGTTGTTATGATTTTTAGTTTCGTAATTTTTCTGATCTTCAAAAATTCTGGAAAAATTTGAAATGATATTTTGATGAATTTTCTTGATTGTGTCCAAAAATGGTAATTTTTGGATGTATAGATTAAGAGTTATGAATTTTATGAGAAAAGACTATTTTAAAAGTAACCGCTTATAATTCCTTGTGGTTAACTCCAAAATTGATAAAATTTTTATTGGGGGTACATGTATATGATAGAAGTATACTCTGTAAATTTCAGAATTTTTGGACAGAAGTTCAATTTTTGATAAATGTCTAAATATTCGGCTGTTTTGGTCATATGAAAAATAGTAAATGAATTTTAAAAATTCTAAGAAAAATATATGTTCACTATGGGACTATATTATGCTAAATCCCAGTAAAAAATATTTTTGGAACTGATTTGGTATTTTTCATGAAAATGGTCTAGTTATGAGTAAATGAATTAAATATGTTTTGTGAAGTAAGAAAATTAGAAAATAGGATTTTATGGCTTGAAAATCCTATATGAGGTATATGCAAATTTTTGATGAGGGTTTTTGGTTATTGGTGATGAAATCTTATGAGTTTGGCATTTTAGATGATTAAATGTATTATTTAGTAAAGTGTAAACAATTAAAATAAATTGTTTATAAGCTTAAGAAATATTATTCTTTCAATATCATTATACCGAAATATTGGTATGTATTTTATTGTGGAATTTCTACCTTTTTGTGTCGAGTTACTATTCACGAGTTACTATTCACGAGTTACTATTCACGAAAAAATTGGTTTCTTTTTCTAACCAAATTATAGTTGATTTACGAATATTACTCTTGAGATTAAAACTATATGTTGATCATATTATTTTTATTATTATATATAACATTTTTATAACTCTAATGATGATATTTCTCTTTGACTTGAGTGTAAAGATGGGTAAATTTTTGGTATGATCTTGACTATGAGTTCTCTTTGGCCAGTAGTGTAAAGTTGAATTGTTTACTGGTATGATCATGACCATTGAATTTATAAGTGAATATCTTTAGCTTAAGTGCAAAGGTGAATTGATCAACATGGTTATAATTATTGTTTATATAAATTCTGAAATGATTATATATTTCTTTGAGATATTAATATATTTGGCCTGTAGTGCAAATATGAACTGTTGATGAATATATTTGGCCGTAGTGCAAATATGAACTGTTGAAGAATATCTTTGGCCTGTAGTGCAAAGATGAATTATTGATGAATATCTTTGGCCCGTAGTGCAAAGATGACATGTTGTTGAATATCTTTGGCCAGTAGTGCAAAGATGAACAGATGTTGAGATGAACATGACTAACTGGTGATACAAATGAATATCTTTGGCCGTAGTGCAAAGATGAAGTTATTAGTATGATTATGAACATGAAATGTGATTTGGTGTAACCATGATCTTTGATGTTTCAGGTAAAGATAGGTGATGAAAATTATCTTCGTCCTGGATGAGAAGAGGAATTTAGAACTACAGTTATGATTATGAGTTATTCATATGATTGTAGATTAGAATTGTTGATTGATGTTACAGGGATAAACATTGTTGATGGATTTTTAACATGGAGAAGATAATAGACTTTATAGTATATTTGACTCTTCTAATGGATTGCTCGTTCTGCTGCAACTATGGTTGAAATTTTTATCATTTACCATATGTTCTAAATCTCTGATTTATTATTGATGAAGGCTATTGATAATTTAATTATCTTTAGTCATGATATACTTTACTGAGCTAGTTGTGGTCACCCTTTTGCTTCACAATTCCTTTCAGGTAATAAGAGTGTAGCTGGGTCGAGCGAGGGTAACGGGGAAATAGAACGGTGGTCTCTAGCTGTGGATGTTCTCCCGAAGCAGTATAGAAAAGTTCATTTAGTAGTTTTATTTGGTGAATCCAATAGGGTAAGGTGTACCCAACGTTGGAAGGGTGGTTTGCCACTATCACACAAGATGTCTAACGACATACAATCTCGTGTCATCATAAGACAGGGTTGTGCTCATCCACTTGCTGAGTATATATACGAGCACTACCTATATAATCTTGGTATTTGTTTGAAGTATAATTCTCAATTAGAGACAGTAGAGATAATGATATGTTAAGAGAAGACTCACCATTGGGAAGAATATGATAGTAATCTTCTCGTTTTTCTTTGGGGTCTATTGGGTCAACCAAGAATAATTCTGTGGCCATATGATATCTATCATAACCTAGACGCATGGCCTCCCATGTACAAAGGTTTCCTTGAGCACTTCCCAAATATTCTAATTTCTAAAACAGTTTTTGACTATACCTTTATGTAAGGTGTCATTGTGAGGTGATGTCCACGGTTGAAACATGAGTCACATTTGGTATATATTTGTATCCAAACTCACAACATATGTGTTGTTGTATTTTGCACGACAATTGTTGTAATAAAGTTACAGTTGTTTTCTGTACCATGTATTTGGCGACTCGGAATAGGTTGGATGGAATGGACCTATTTTGGGGTTGTTACATTTGGTATCAGAGCTTAGGAATATGATCTCTGGCGGAGATCGGGAAATACAACTAGGAGGGGAGAGATGAGTAAATCCTTCGCTAGTGTGTCCTACCTAAGCTTATTTGTTGGTCAGTCATAATATTAGGATATTATGTGATATGTTAATTTGTTTAATTAACCCTTGTTTTATGGCAGTATTTGAGAATGGCAGCTGAGAATGCTAACAATGGAGTGAATGAGACTGTGGGGATACCTCTAATCACTAACCGTGATAATGAGATGTCAGACGAAGAAGGAATTAGAGATATCTATGTGGTGAGTGAAGAATTGATAGTTACACCCGAGATAGTAGCAGAGGTAACAGCTGAGACTGAGGAAGAAGAGGAAGAAGAAGTACCAGAGGAGAGTTTATTAGAGGTATTATATGATCAAAATGTAGAATTTCAAAATCGTATTCATGAGTTAGAAGAGCAGGCAGAAGAACGACAGGCGGTCGTGGAACAAAAGGATGCAACAATTCAAGCTTGTATTACCCGATATGTGATGCTTGAACAGAAGCATTCTTTGGCAGAGTATAAGATGATAAAAATAGAATCTGAGCTGAGAGAAGAAAAAACTGAACGAGTGAGAATAAGTGATGTATGGGCAAAAGCCGCACGACACGTGAATATTGTGGAAAGAGATGCTCGATCTAAGAAGGCTAAAATAGATGATATGAATTTCTCTTTTTGGAAAGCAATTAGGAGAACCCAACAACGAGTTTTGAATTACCCTGTACATAGCGGTCAACCTGAATCCGATATGGATCGAAGATTGATGATTCAGATCATGAATGAGGAGTACGAAGAGGCAGTTGAGGGAGGAATATGTCCTATAGAAAGGTATATTCCAACGGTAATGATGACGCCAAATGCTGCTCCAGACAAGTCAAAGCCGAGTAGTTCGAGGGATGGCGGTTGTCATGACTTCCCAACAAATGAGGAACCCAAATGAAGTTATCATGGGAGATGAGCAATGGAGAAATCATGATGATCTGAGAGATAGAATCTGAAATGGAAGCAAGGTATTCTCAACTCTTCGAAATACCAGGTACGTAAATTTCGGGGACGAAATTTCATAAGGAGGGGAGATTGTAAGTCCCCGAATTTTATGAAATAAAAGTATTCAATTTTTCTTATAATTACTATTCAGTAAATGGTTAAATTGATAAAAGTTTAAAGTTATGGGTGAAATATGAATAAGCAAGTGGTTATAAAATAATCATTGTTGTCGGGAAATATTCGTTTGGTCGTGGAATATTCTTTCTGTCGGGGAATATTCGTACGACGGCGCATCTATTTGTGGGCCCCATAACGAATAACTATCGGGTGAAGAAAACGACAAATTTGAGTTTTTACAAATAACGGCGTAGTTGTTACCGTTAACACTGTTGGAATATCCGGTGGTTAAAATACAGTAATACGCGTTATTGCACAGTAGCACACGGTATTGCATAGTATTTTTGAAATTATTGATTCTTACGTAAGAAGGCACTACTCAATAATTGTTACAGTAATTACTGTTCAATATTTTAAATTATTGATTCAATAATTGCTACGTTGAAATTTTATATTATTGTTGTTCAATAATTGTCACTGCACAGTATTTTCTATTATCAGATTAATAATTCATATTATTTGAATAATATTATTAGATAGCATTATTGACAATGTCTAGAAAGTTCTGTCTAAAGAGAGGTTTGATCATCTAATTGCGCGCTAGTAAGGAGAAATTCTTATTGGAAAGCCCCCTCTTTCCTGGGAACGGCCTGGTTGTCATAAATGTGATTCTGTAATATTATTTGTGAATAATTAATTACTGATTCATATGATAAGGAAATATTTATTTTATGTGGATATAAACGAGGGATATATTTTTGTGGTTAAAAATGAAGGAGTTAATGTTGAGGTCTTTATCCGTATTTTTGTCGGAATGGAGGTATTAAAAATCAGGATTTTTGAGATATTTTGCGGGGGTTATAATTTTTAATCCGACCGTTGGATCGTGGTAATTTTTGGATATGTTATACATATATAAGTTGAGTATATGCCCATAAATTTTGAACCGTTAAAAATGAACGTATGATTTATTATGAATTTTACGAGATGACTGGTTCAGAAATTATTGAATTTTCGGAGTTTATCATTTTGGTGGAAAATTCTAGAATTGGTGGGCCCCACTTGTGGTTGGTGAAGAAATGTGCTGAATTTTATTTCAAATGTGGTGGGTGAGAATAGTAGCAGGTAAAGTCATCAGGTTGCAGGTCAAGTTTGCTAAAATTTTCCTATAAATAGAGGGCTAAGTTAGAATTGAAAATCACACCAGAAACATAAGCTCTCTCTTTTTCTCCCTTTCTCTCTCTATATTATGAGGCATATTTTGTGAGTATTTAGATACTTTGAGAGTTGCTATTCAGTGCAAGTTTCCTTCGACTTTGCATACCGATCAGAAGTACTGCTCTTTTGAGGTAAGGGATAGTAAGAGATTTTAAGGGTTGTTATGATTTTCAGTTTCGTAATTTTTCTGATCTTCAAAAATTCTGGAAAAATTTAAAATGATATTTTGATGAGTTTTCTTGATTGTGTCCAAAAATGGTAATTTTTGGATGTATAAATTAAGAGTTATGAATTTTATGAGAAAAGACTATTTTAAAAGTAACCGCTTATAATTCCTTGTGGTTAACTCCAAAATTGATGAAATTTTTATTGGGGGTACATGTATATGATAGAAGTATACTATGTAAATTTCAGAATTTTTGGACAAAAATTCAATTTTTGATAAATGTCTAAATATTCGGCTGTTTTGGTCATATGAAAAATAGTAAATGAATTTTAAAAATTCTAAGAAAAATATATGTTCACTATGGGACTATATTATGCTAAATTCCAGTAAAGAAATATTTTTGGAACTGATTTGGTATTTTTCATGAAAATGGTCTAGTTATGAGTAAATGAATTAAATATGTTTTGTGAAGTAAGAAAATTAGAAAATAGGATTTTATGGCTTGAAAATCCTATATGAGGTATATGCAAATTTTTGATGAGGGTTTTTGGTTATTGGTGATGAAATCTTATGAGTTTGGCATTTTAGGATGATTAAATGTATTATTTAGTAAAGTGTAAACAATTAAAATAAATTGTTTATAAGCTTAAGAAATATTATTCTTTCAATATCATTATACCGAAATATTAGTATGTATTTTATTATAGAATTTCTACCTTTTTGTGTCGAGTTACTATTCACGAGTTATTATTCATGAGTTACTATTCACGAGTTACTATTCACGAAAAAATTGGTTTCTTTTTCTAACCAAATTATAGTTGATTTACGAATATTACTCTTGAGATTAAAACTATATGTTGATCATATTATTTTTATTATTATATATAACATTTTTATAACGTCAAATTCTCCAAGTCTGATAGGGAGAAGATCTACGTTCATAATATTACCCTTAATATCCACCCTACAGTTCTTATGCACGTACTTAACAGGGATTATTTCTCTATTCGCAATTTCTATGTTCATGGGGTATTCTAACTCGTCCTTAGGCAATTCTAAGTTCTTAGCAAAGTCATCGGATATAAATGAACAAGTAGCACCCGAATCAAATAATACATAAGCATTAACTTTATTGATCGGAATGATACCTGACACCACATCATGAGACTGCACAACATCCTGCACTATCATGTTGAATGTCCTGGCGGTCGGTCTATTTATTGCGGTTGGTCCTGTGATAGTCAGAGCACTTCTACCGCTGTTTTCCTTATTTCCTGCTGATCCTGCCCCTCCAGATCCCTTCTTAGGACAGTCTCTTGCCAGATGGTCTTTCGAGCCGCAAGTGAAACAGGCGCCCTTCTTTGGGTTAGGACAGTTAGGTGCTATGTGGCCTTCCTGACCACAATTGTAGCACACCCGTTTACCCTTCATACACACTCCCAAATGAGCTTTCTCGCAGGTCGGGCATGCTTCGATCCTCTTCTTCTGACCTCCTTGCTGGTTTTCAGATGATGAGTTGTCAGACCACCTTTTCTTCTGATTGTTACTTCCTCCTGAATAATCGTCCACTCATTCAGCTCCTGAATAGTATCACGCAACTCTACGTTACGGTCATATAGCTCGTCGTACATATCAGTACTGATAGAGTTCGGTGGAAACTCATCTTCTTCCTCTTCTTCCTCAGGATCCTCATCTGGATCAGTCTCAGGCTTATGCTCCTGACCAATAATAATGATCAACGGAGATGGTTCTCTCTATACTAACTGCTCCCTGACAACATGAATGTCTTGGGGTTCCTCCTCCGTAGGTACTCGGGGTTCCTCCTCCCCAGCTCGACTAGCTCCTCTAACATCCGACATCCTGACAACACAGTTTTTGTGACGCCCCCAAAATAGGTATACATCATCTATTCTGAGTCGCCAGATACATGGTACAGAATACAAATACAAACTTAAATATACAACATGTGCTGTGAGTTTTAATACAAATATTGTCTTCTAGATAGTATTTAAACTCAAAATAAGTCCTCATTTATTATCACACTATTTCACAGAATAGTGAGGACTACTAATGCAAACATCTGAATCGTCACTCCGTTCCCCGACTAGTCCTAGCTATATTCTCATTTCCTGAAGAGAACAATGAAAGCAAATGGTGAGCTCAACTAGCCCAGTAAGAAATATTATGACTAAGATAATGCAGAACAAATTATCGTTAGCCTTCAACAACGTTAAACTGATAAAAATATAATAAACATCAAGTTTAACTGCAGCGGAACAAGCAATCCATTAGAAGAGTCAAGTAGAGCATGATATTTACTATCTTCTATGATTTAAAAAGTTTATCATCAATTTTATCGCTGGGACTCAACTTAATAATTAATCCACATCATCAAATCATTCCTGCACTACGACCAATGATATTCATTAGTATCACGACCATGAATTATCCATGCACTACGGGCCAAGGATATTCATGTTTTCGTCAATGGTCATGATCAAGCCAACAACTATCGATCAATGTACTACGGGCCAATGAAGACTTTTATCATATCATTTGTAACATTACGGTCATAATTATGCCGAATAATCCTTGGTCATAATCATACCAATCAATAGTACATCTATGCACGTAAGCCACAGATGGCTTTTATCACAATATAAGCATGAAGATGATGACAATGATATAAGAATTCAATTGAAAGAAAGCAAAGGATAAAATTTTAAATATTTATAATTTAATTTATCCAGAATTCAATAATGTCCAAATTTTTAACATGATACTACTTTGTGGAGTAAAATTCAAGAATAATACTGTATCAAAAGTGATTTGGATTGAAAAGAAATTAATTTTTGTCATGAATAGTACTCCAGGTGAATAGTAACCTGTGAATAGTAACTTGGTAAGAAAAGTACCCTGAATCCTCGGGTGAATAATATTCGAGTGAATAGTACCCAAGTGAATAGTAACCCGTGAATAGTACCCCGAGTGAAAAAATTGATATTTAATAAGAAAGTTCAGATAAATATTCCAATGAAACGATACTGGATGAAGCGCAAAACTCAAGGATATTCCACTAATTTCAGGAATTATAGAAGTAAAACTTACCATTGTAAGTTTAAATTTAAGAATATGAAAAGAAATAATATACGAAACTGCAAATGGATTTTCACCCGTCATGCCGTAGTCTGCGTAGGCAGATCATTTCCACAATTTAATAACAATTGAATACAAAGGGTTATTCACCAGGCATGCGGTAGTCCGCGTAGACATGTTATTCCCACAGAATAATAAAGAATGGAAAAACAAAAGATTTCACCATGCATGCGGTAGTCCGCGTAGATAGGTTATTCCTATAGAATAATAAAGAATGAAATAACAAAAGATTTCACCATGCATACGGTAGTCCGCGTAGACATGTTATTCCCACAGAATAATAAAGAATGGAATAACAACCCTTACGAGTATTGAAAGAAAATAACCCTCTTCATGAATACGAAAGAAATAATACCCCTTACGAATACAACAAATAATATCCCTTACGAATATTGAACGGAGATAATATTTCTTACAAATACGAAAAATAATATCGTAAGTGAATATGAAATAAATAACACCCCTTACCTTAATAGAAGAGTGAATACTGAAGTAGGGTAGTAGCATAATACTCTTCTTCTTACTCTCTATAGTTTCTCTCTCTAGAGTTTCAGTGAATTCGTAAGAAATAATGAAGGAATGAGCTTCTATTTATAAAAAAAGGATTGAATAATAACTAATTCATGAACGGTCCATATTAATTCACTTTTAAACGGACGGTCCATATTGATTTACTATTAAAACATAAAGCAACAGTCCATACTGATTTACTATTAAAACTTTAAACCAACGATCCATATTGATTTACTATTATAACTTCAACCAACGATCTGAAAAATTAGCACATCTCCTCATGGAATAATAAGCCAAGCTTATAACAAACACCTCATAACAAACCCATCTATTTATAACAAAAATTGAATAAATAATTTCCACAAATCACTTATAAACACATTTTTAATCTATTAACAATTATTCATCATTAATATTATAACTTACAATATTTAACAACCAGATCATTCCCAGGAAAGAGGGGGCTTTCCGATAACGATTTCTCTCTATTGGCGCACAATTAGGTGACCAAACCTCTCCTTGACAGAACTTTCTAAATATCGTCAATATTATAAATAATAATATGAATAACTTTGTCGTCTCAATTATTGATTTAGTAATATAAAATATTATGCAGATGATATTGTGACAATAATTGAATCAAATAACGTGAGATACTATGCAGCAATTACTGTAGCAATAATTGAGTATAAATGAGTGACTTCTCACGTAAGCATCAATATACAATACTGTGTGCTACTATGCAACCACGCATATTACTGTTCTTTTACCACCGGGTATTTCAACAGTTTAATGGTAAAACTTTCGCCGTTAATTTATAAAAAAAGATTTCTGTTATTTTCTAACTTCGACAGTTATTCTGTTGTGGGGTCCACCAATTATGGTGTCGTCGTACGAATATTCCTGTTAAAACGAATATTTCCCGACCAATTGAATATTTTATAACCACTAGATTACTTTACAAAATTTGTAAATATTACCCACAACTATAATATTATATCAAATCCATAACATAATATTCAAAAATATAATTCGAGAAAAATTAATCTTTATTCATAAAAGTTGGGGTCTTACAACCTCCCATTCTTATAAAATTTCGTCCTCGAAATTAGGGTGCGTACCTGGTATGTTGAAGAGGTGAGGATACCTTGACTTCATT
Organism: Panax notoginseng; assembly: GCA_016801055.1. Classification (NCBI taxonomy): domain Eukaryota; kingdom Viridiplantae; phylum Streptophyta; class Magnoliopsida; order Apiales; family Araliaceae; genus Panax; species Panax notoginseng. The sequence continues at coordinate 173,065,680 of CM029017.1, forward strand.
TTAGATTCTAACTCCCAGGTCATTTCCTCAACATTGTGGTTTCTCCACAAAATTTTAACTTGAGGTATAACCTTGGAGCGTAGAATATGATCCTTCTTATCCAAGATTTTAACAGGTACCTCTTCATACGTTAAATCTTTCGCTATCTCGTTCGGTTCTAATTTAATAATGTGGTTCGAGTCTTTCACATATTTACGTAACATAGATATGTGAAAAACGTTATGAACACGAGACATACTTGGCGGTAAGGCGAGTCTATAGTCCACAATTCCTACTCGATCGAGGATTATAAATGGGCTAATGAATCGAGGATTAAGCTTTTCTCTCTTTTCAAATCTCGTAACTCCTTTCCATGGAGCAACACGTAACAACACATGATCTCCAATATTGAATTCCATGTCCTTTCGATGAAGATCAGCATAACTCTTTTGTCGATCTTATGAGATTTTTATACGTTGTCAGATCATTTGAATCTTTTTCGTAGTCATACGTACCAACTCCGATCCAAACAACGTTGCTTCACCCACCTCATCCTAGCATACTAGAGAACGACACTTTCTTCCATACAACACCTCAAATAGAGCCATGCCAATACTTGCTTGATAACTGTTGCTGTAGGAAAACTCCACCAATGGTAAGAACTTTTCCAAACTTCCTTTGAAGTCAAGGACACAGAGTCTTAATAAATCTTCAAGAGTTTGAATAGTCCTTTCCGACTGTCCGTCCGTTTGAGGATGATATGTCGAACTTAATCGTAAATTCGTGCCCATAGCTTTTTGCAAACTAACCCAAAATCGTGAAGTGAATCTTGGGTCTCGATCAGAAACTATGGATATTAGCATACCATACAATCTTACAATCTCGTTTATGTACATACAAGTAAGATATTCAAGTGTATAAGTTTCTCGTATCGGTATGAAATGAGCAGACTTGGTCAATCTATCAACAATGACCCAAATCGCATCTATGCCATGAGAAACCTTGGGAAGACCAGTAACGAAATCCATGGTAATGTGCTCCCACTTCCATTCTAAAATTTCAAGTGGTTGCAATGGACCTTTTGGCACTTGATGTTCCACCTTGACTCGTTGACAAGTTAGACACCTTGGGATAAACCCCGCTATCTCTCTCTTCATATTGCTCCACCAAAATGTATGTCGAAGATCACGATACATCTTGGTACTTCCGGGATGGATTGCAAACGGTGTGTTGTGTGCCTTCATCATGATTTTATACTTTAAATCAGGGTCGTTAGGAACACAAAGTATGAAGTTGACTCGAAGTATTCCTTCTTCATCAATTCTTGCTTCCAGAATATCACCTTTTTGTACTTTCTTCCTCGTACGGATCAACTCCAGGTCTGTAGCTTGAGCAGCTTTAACTTTATTGATTATTGTCAATATTGCAAATAATAATATGAATAACTTTGTCGTCTCAATTATTGATTTAATAATAATAAATATTATGCAGATGATACTATGACAATAATTGAATCAATAATATGAGAGATATTATGCAGCAATTATTGTAGCAATAATTGAGTATAACTGAGTGACTTCTCACGTAAGCATCAATAATCAATACCGTGTGCTAATATGTAACCACGCGTATTACTGTACTTTTACTACCGAGTAGTTCAACGGTAAAACTTTTGTCGTTATTTTTATAAAAAGATATTTCTGTCATTTTCTAACTACGACAATACTTCTGCTGTGGGGTTCACCAATGATTGTGCCATCGTACGAATATTTCCTACTAAAACGAATATTTCCCGACCAATCGAATATTTTAAAATCACTTGCTTACTTTGCAAAATTTGTAAATAGTACCTACAACTATAACATTATATCAAATCCACACCATAAAATTCAAAAATATATTTCGAGAAAAATTAATCCTTATTCATAAAAGTTGGGGTCTTACAACTTACCATTCTTATGAAATTTCATCCTCGAAATTAGGGTACATACTTGGTATATCGAAGAGGTGAGGATACCTTGATTTCATTTCAGATTCTAACTTCCAGGTCATTTCCTCAACATCGTGGTTTCTCCACAACACTTTGACTTGAGGTATAACCTTGGAGCGTAGAATATGATCCTTCTTATCTAATATTTTAACAGGTACCTCTTCATACGTTAAATCTTCCGCTATCTCGTCCGGTTCTAATTCAATAATGTGGTTCGGGTCTTTCACATATTTATGTAACATAGATATGTGAAAAACGTTATGAACATGAGACATACTTGGAGGCAAGGTGAGTCTATAGGCCACAGTTCCTACTCGATCGAGAATTTTGAATGGCCCAATGAATTGAGGATTGAGCTTTCCTCTCTTTCCAAATCTTATAACTCCTTTCCATGGAGCAACACGTAACAACACATGCTCTCCAACATTGAATTCCACATCTCTTCGATGAAGATCAGCATAACTCTTTTGTGGATCTTGTGAGGTCTTTATACGTTGCCGAATTATTTGAATCCTTTCCATTTTCATGCGTACCAATCCTGGTCCCAACAACGTTGTTTCACCCACCTCATCCCAGCATACTGGAGAACGACACTTTCTTCCATACAACGCCTCAAATGGAGCCATACGACTACTTGCTTGATAACTGTTGTTGTAGGAAAACTCCACCAATGGTAAGAACTTGTCCCAACTTCCTTTGAAGTCAAGGACACATAGTCTTAATAAATCTTCAAGAGTTTGAATAGTCCTCTCCGACTGCCCGTCTATTTGAGGATGATATGCCGAACTAAATCGTAAATTCGTGCCCATAGCTTTTTGTAAACTAACCCAAAATCTTGAAGTGAATCTTGGGTCTCGATCAGAAACTATGGATATTGGCATACCATGCAATCTTACAATCTCGTTTATGTACATACGAGCAAGACATTCAAGTGTATAAGTTTCTCGTATTGGTAAGAAATGAGCAGACTTGGTCAATTTAGCAACAATGATCTAAATCACATCTATGCCATGAGAAACTTTGGGAAGACCAGTAACGAAATCCATGATAATGTGCTCCCACTTCTATTCTAGAATTTCAAGTGGTTGCAATGAACCTTTTGGCACTTGATGCTCCGCCTTGACTTGTTGACAAGTTAGACACCTTGAGATAAACCCTACTATCTCTATCTTCATATTGCTCCACCAAAATTTATGTCAAAGATCACGATACATTTTGGTACTCCCAGGATGGATTGCAAACGATGTGTTATGTGCCTCCATTATGATTTTATACTTCAAGTCAGAATCGTTAGGAACACAAAGTATGGAGTTGACTTGAAGTATTCCTTTTTCATCCATTCTTGCTTCCAGAATAACACCTTCTTGCACTTTCTTCCTCATACGCATCAGCTTCAGGTCTGTAGCTTGAGCAGCTTTAACTTTAGTGATTAAAGTCGGTTCTACTCGTATATTTGCCATCATCACGTGGGTCCCTGGAGTCTTTAACTCTATCTCCATCCTTTGCAAGCCATACAAAATGGGTCTTTGTGTTGATAATATCGCACTCGTACCCGCATATGATCTTCTACTTAATGCGTTAGCTACCACGTTCGCTTTTCTAGGATGGTACTGAATGGTATGGTCGTAATCTTTCAACAGCTCAAGCCATCGTCGTTGCCGCATGTTGAGTTCCTTTTGAGTGAAGAAATATTTGAGGCTTTTATGATCCATATAGATCTCCACCTTTTCTCCATACAGGTAATGCCTCCAAATCTTAAGCGCAAAAATGATAACTGCCAACTCTAGATCATGAGTAGGATAATTCCTCTCATATTCTTTGATTTGTCGTGAGGCATAGGCTATAACTTTCCTATGTTGCATGAGAACACATCCTAACCCTTTGCCTGAAGCATCACTGTAAATGACAAATCCCTCTAAGCCAGATGGTATTGTCAGAACAGGTACTGAAATGAGTCTCCTATTGAGTTCTTGAAAACTCTTCTCCCATTCCTCGCTCCAACGGAATTTTGTTTCTTTTCGAGTCAGCTGAGTTAATGGAGTAGCGATTCGAGAAAACCCTTCTATGAATATCTGATAATAACCAGCTAAGCTGAGAAAGCTACGTACTTCGGTCACTGACTTAGGTTGCTCCCAGCTATGAATCTTTGAATTGCTTCCATGATTTGATATCACATGCCCAAGGAATGCTACCTCCTCAAGCCAGAACTCGCATTTCTTCAACTTGGCATATAGCTTATTTTCACGAAGCTTTTAGAGTATTATCCTCAAGTGTTTCTCATGATCTTCGCGACTTTTGGAGTATATGAAGATGTCATCAATAAAGACAACCACGAAATGATCCAAATATTCCTTGAATACTCGGTTCATCATATCCATGAAGGCCGCAGGAGCATTAGTCAATCTAAAAGACATGACTAAGAATTAATAATACTCGTACCGAGTTCTAAAAGCAGTCTTTGGGATGTCATTGGTTTTAATCTTCAACTGATGATATCCAGAACGAAAATTGATCTTTGAAAAGAATTTTGCGCCTTGCAACTGGTCAAAAAGGTCATCAATGCGAGGCAACGGGTACCTATTTTTGATGGTGACATGATTCAACTCCCGATAATTAATACAAACACATACTTCCATCTTTCTTTTTCACAAATAGAACATGAGCACCCCAAGGAGACGTGCTAGGACGAATGAAATCGATATCTAACAATTCCTGTAGTTGGGTTTTTAACTCTTGATGTTCAATAGGAGCCATTCGATATGGAGCTTTGGAAATAGATTTTGTACCGGGTTCAAGGTCAATACCAAACTCGATTTCACGCTCTGGGGGTAGGCCAGGAAGTTTTTCAAAGAATACGTCAGGAAATTTATTAACAATAGAAATATCATTCAAATCTGACGTATTTTTGTTTAAATCTTTGACATGGGCTAAGAAAACTTGACATCCATTTTTCAATAAATGAATAACTTTATGGCTTGATATGACAGTGATTGACTTTAGTGGTTTGGTTGCTGGAATTCGCATAATAGGTTGGTTAGGAATATGAAAGCTAACAACCTTATAAAAATAATTAATTTTTGTATGATGAGTAGTTAACAAATCAATCCCTAAAATCACATCAAATGCAAGTATTTTCAAAGAAATAAGGTTGACAGGTAATGTGTGAGTGCCGATTTGGATCAAACAAGACTTATAAACAATGGATGTAATGAAGGTTTCTCCCAACGGAGTTTCAACATATAAGTCAAAGTCTAATTTCTCCGGAGTCAAATTTAAATGTTGAGTGCAAGTTAGAGGAATAAAAGAATGGGTAGAACCGGTATCAAATAAGGTATAGACTTCGCTAGAGTTTAAGATTAGCTTACCCGTGATCACCTCGTTCGGATTCCTCGGTTTTTTGGAGGTTACGACAAACGCTCTCCCTTGAACTACCGGTTTTGTCTTGTCTGGGATGGCCTTTGATGCCTCCATCCCAGTTGGGCTTGACTTCGGTGCACAACAAAATCGGGCTAGGTGACCTTCTCTTCCACAATTGTAACATGCTTTGGACTGCTGCGTACAGTTTGGACTGATATGTCCTGTAAGATCCTAAATTATTCATAAATAAAATTGAATTTTCTCTAATTATTATTTTGAATAATAAGGTGTTAATTTGATATAATGCTTTGGTTATGGGTGAAATGTGCAAATTTTACAAAATAAGTAAGTGTTATAAAATATTCATTTTTGTCGAGGAATATTCGTTTGGCTGTGGAATATTTTTGCTGTCGGGGAATATTCGTACGATGGCGCAGCCATTTGTGGGCCCCACAATGGAAAATGGTCGGATGAAGAAAATGACAAGCTTTAGTTTTTACAAATAACGGCGTAGTAGTTACCGTTAACACTGTTGGAATACCCGGTGGTTAAAATATAGTAATACGCGTGGGTGCATAGTAGCACACGATATTGCATAGTATTGTTGAATTATTGATCCTTACGTAAGAAGCTCAATAATTGTTACAGTAATTACTGTTCTATATTTTAGTTTATTGATTCAATAATTGCTGCGTTGATATTTTATATTATTGTTGTTTCAATAATTGTCACTGTACAATATCTCCATTATCAGATCAATAATTCATATTATTTGAATAATATTATTAGATAACATTATTGGCAATGTCTAAAGAAGTTCCGTCTAAGGAGAGGTTTGGTCACCTACTTACGCGCCAGTAAGGAGAAATCCTTATCGGAAAGCCCCCTCTTTCCTGGGAACGATCTGGTTGTCATAATTGTGATTCTGTATATTATTTATGAATAATTAATTATTGATTTATATGGTAAGAAAATATTTATTTTATGTGGAATTAATGCTGAGGTGTTTTATCAGTATTTTGTTAGAATGGAGGTATTAAAAATCGTCCGTATGTGGATTTCGGGTATTTTCTGTTTGGAATTTGAAAAAACTTTCTTCTACATAGTTGTAGAGAATTTAATTTTCTATGGAATAGAGATGAGATTCAAATTTTTCTGATAAAATAACTATTTATTATGAATTATTGAAGTTACTAATTATTTAAAATATTTTGAAAATTTCTAGAATGGGCGGGCCCCACTTTTAGTTGGTGAGAAATGTGCTAAAATTTTATTTCAAAAGTGGTGGACGGGAATAGTAGCAGGTAAAGCCATCATGTAGCAGGTTAGTCTGCTTTGGCGTTCTACGCATTTTCCTATAAATAGGGTGCTTAGTTAGAATTGAAAATCACACCAGAAATAAGTTTTCTCTCTTTCTCTTTCTATATTATCGAGCGTATTTTTGTGAGTATTTAGATACTTTGAGAGTTTCTATTCAGTACAAGTTTCCTTCGGCTTTACATTCGATATTCCGATCAGAAGTACCGTTTTTTTGAGGTAAGGGATGTTATTTTCTTCGTAAATGATATTATCTTCTTCAATATCATTATAACGAAATATTGATATGAATTTTACTGTGAAATTTCTACCTTTTTGTATCGGGATTACTATTCACGTATACGACACTATTCACAAATACGACACTATTCACATAAAAATAAAATTTTCTCTTCTTTGTCCAAGATGTATTTATGGTTACTATCGTTGATTGTATCCATATTTTGATCTTCATTCTTGAATTTTACTCCACTATGGTTTATTATGGAGCGTTTTTGAACTTGGATTATCTAAAGTATGAATCCTAATCTTTGTCCTTTTATCTCACTGGATTCGTTTCTTTAAAATATTTTTCATCATCCTCAGTCCTAAATGATTATATTACTGAATATCTTTGGCCTATAGTGCAAAGATGAAAGATTAACTGATGAATATCTTTGACCCGTAGTGCAAAGATGAACAGGTGTTTAGATGAACATGACCAACTGGTGCTACAAATGAATATCTTTGGCCTATAGTGCAAAGATGAATATTGATTCAAGATGTATATTGATTGATGTTACAGGGATAAAATATTGATGATGGACTTTTAAATATTAGAAGATAGTAGAATTCATTCTCTACTTGACTCTTCTAAAGGATTGTTGTTTTCGCTGCAGTTGTTGATCCAAAACTTGTTGTCTATTATATTTTATTAGATTTTTTCCCTATTGAAGACTAATGATAATTTGTTGTATATTATCTTAGTCAGAATATTCTTTACTAGGCTAGTTGAGCTCACCATTTTCCTTTTTATTCCATTTTTCTTAGGAGGCGAGAATATAGCGGGAACTAATCGGGGTGTAGAGTGATGTTTCCAGTCAGTTGTGTTAGCAATCCTCACTACTTTGTAAAATAGTATTTTAATAATTATAATGAGGACTTATTTGAGTGTGGATATTGTCTAGAAGACAATATTTATATTTAAATTCATAATTTATGTGTTGTCGTATTTTGCACGACAATTGTAGTAATGAAGTTGTATTTGTTTCTGTACCATGTATTTGGCGACTCAGAATGGGTGATGTATACCTATTTTGGGGACGTCACATGTCCCTCCCCTCCGTATTTGTAGCATACGATCGATGATCATTCTTCTTCTTTAACAACGAGTGCTGGTGCTAACTTCTTTCCATCATTATTGAATTTTCCTCTTCTTGAAATTTCCACTCTTATTGTCTTGGCCATGATTACCACCAAAGTGGTTACCATTTATGGCATGTTGATTCCCTCCACATTTGTTGTCACCTCTTCAATGACTGCTACCACTGGTATTATCATTTTTCCCGCTGCTCTCTCTTGGTTGGGTTGACTTGTTATCGCGCTCCAATAACTGAGCCCTATTTACAACATCTGAATAGAAACACAATTTGTGAGAAATTAGATATTGACGTATCTTGGGTTTCAAACCTCTTAGAAACATCCGTGTCATTCTCTCCTCATTATCAACCAAGTGGGATGCAAACCGGGATAACTCTTCAAACTTAGCTTCGTGTTGCGACATAGTCATATTGTTCTGCTCTAGCTTGATGAACTCTACCTCCTTCATGTGACGAATACTTTCAGGAAAGTACTTGTCGTTGAATAGATCTTGGAACTTCTCCCAAGACATCTTCAGTGCGGCAGGTTGAGTACGCTTTACAGATTACCACCAATTATCTGCCTCTCCTCGCAACATGAAAGTGGCAAAGGGAACCTTTTGCTCCTCGGAGCATCCCAAGACATCAAATATCTTGGTGATCTGCTTTATCCACGACTCTGCTTTAAGTAGTTTTGGCTCTCCAATAAACTCCGGTGGTCCCAGCTCCTTGAACTATTTAGCGGTGACCGTCCGAGAGTTGCCTGTGTTTCGACCTGCATTTTGAACAGGAGTCGTTCTCGCATGATATTGCATGAATTGCATAAAGCTTTGAACATCCCATAGTTCATTATTTGGTCAGCGTTGTTGTTTTCATGAGGATTATTGCCATCCTGACGCACATTATCCTGGGTATTGATCGTTGGTGACTCAACGGTCTCATGTGCTTCATTGTTTATCTCCACATTTTCGGATGCCATTTTCAAACACTACCACAAAACAAGGGTTAATTGACATGTCGCATATTATCCCTATACTCTGTCCGACCAAAGAAATACCAAATAAACTTAGGTAGATCATACTAGCGAAGGAATTTCCCGTCTTTCTCATCCTAGTTCTAGTCTCACATCTCAGCCAGGGATCATATCCCTAAGCTTTGATACCAACTGTGACGCCCCCAAAATAGGTATACATCACCTATTCTGAGTCGCCAGATACATGGTACAGAATACAATATAAACTTAAATATACAACATGAGCTGTGAGTTTTAATACAAATATTGTCTTCTAGAAAGTATTCAAACTCAAAATAAGTCCTCATTTATTATCACACTATTTCACAGAATAGTGAGGACTACTAATGTAAACATCTGAATCGTCACTCCGTTCCCCGACTAGTCCCAGCTATATTCTCATTTTTCTGAAGAGAACAATGAAAGCAAAGGGTGAGCTCAACTAGCCCAATAAGAAATATTATGACTAACATAATGCAGAACAAATTATCGTTAGCCTTCAACAACGTTAAACTGATAAAAATATAATAAACATCAAGTTTAACTGCAGCGGAACAAGCATTCCATTAGAAGAGTCAAGTAGAGCATGATATCTACTATTTTCTATGATTTAAAAAGTTTATCATTAATTTTATCACTGAGACTCAGCTTAATAATTAATCCACATCATCGAATCATTCCTGCACTACGGCCAAGGATATTCATTAGTATCACGACCACGAATTATCTATGCACTACATGCCAAGGATATTCGTGTTTTCATCAATGGTCATGATCATGCCAACAATTGTCGATCAATGCACTACGGGCCAATGAAGACTTTTACCACATCATTTGTAACATTACGGTCATAATTATACCGAATAATCCTTGGTCATAATCATACCAATCAATAGTACATCTATGCACGTAAGCCACATATGACTTTTATCACAATATAAGCATGAGGATGATGACAATGATATAAGAATTCAATTGAAAGAAAGCAAAGGATAAATTTTTAAATATTTATAATTTAATTTATCCAGAATTCAATAATGTCCAAATTGTCAACATGATACTGCTTTGTGGAGTAAAATTCAAGAATAATACTGTATCAAAAGTGATTTGGACCGAAAAGAAATTAATTTTTGTCATGAATAGTACTCCGGGTGAATAGTAAACCGTGAATAGTAACTCAGTAAGAAAAGTACCCCGAATCCTCGAGTGAATAGTAACCCGTGAATAGTACCCCGGGTGAAAATATTGATATTTAATAAGAAAGTTCAGATAAATATTCCAATGAAACGATACTGGATGAAGCGCAAAACTCAATGATATTCAACTAATTTCAGGAATTATAGAAGCAATACTTACCATAGTAAGTTTAGATTTAAAAATATGAAAAGAAATAATATATGAAACTACAAATGGATTTTCACCCGTCATGCGGTAGTCCGCGTAGACAGATCATTTCCACAATTTAATAACAATTGAATACGAAGGGTTATTCACCAGGCATGCGGTAGTCCGCGTAGACAGGTTATTCCCACAGAATAATAAAAAATGGAATAACAAAAGATTTCACCATGCATGCGGTAGTCTGCGTAGACAGGTTATTCTCACAGAATAATAAAGAATGGAATAACAAAAGATTTCACCATGCATGTAGTAGTCCGCGTAGACAGGTTATTTCCACAGAATAATAAAGAATGGAATAACAACCCTTACAAGTATTGAAAGAAAATAACTCTCTTCATGAATACGAAACAAATAATACCCCTTATGAATACAACAAATAATATCTCTTATAAATATTGAACGAAGATAATATTCTTACGAATACGAAAAATAATATTTTAAGTGAATATGAAATAAATAACACCCCTTGCCTTAATAGAAAAGTGAATACTGAACTAGGGTAGTAGCAGAATACTCTTCTTCTTGCTCTCTATAGTTTCTCTCTCTAGAGTTTCAGTGAATTCGTAAGAAATAATGAAGGAATGAGCTTCTATTTTATAGGAAAAAGGATTGAATAGTAACTAATTCATAAACGGTCTAAATTAATTCACTTTTAAAAGGACAGTCCATATTGATTTACTATTAAAACTTAAAGCAACGGTCCATACTGATTTGCTATTAAAACTTTAAACCAGCGATCCATATTGATTTACTATTATAACTTCAACCAACGGTCTGAAAAATTAGCACATCTCTTCATAGAATATATGCCAAGCTTATAACAAACACCTCATAACAAACCCCTCTATTAATATCAAAATTGAATAAATAATTTCCACAAATCACTTATAAACACATTTTTAATCTATTAACAATTATTCATCATTAATATTATAACTCACAATATTTAACAACCAGATCATTCCCAGAAAAGAGGGGCTTTCCGATAAGGATTTCTCCCCTATTGGCGCGCAATTAGGTGACCAAACCTCTCATCGACAGAACTTTCTAGACATCGTCAATATTGTAAATAATAATATGAATAACTTTGTCGTCTCAATTATTGATTTAGTAATATAAAATATTATGCAGATGATATTGTGGACAATAATTGAATCAAATAACGTGAGATACTATGCAGCAAAAAGAAACCCTAGATAAACCTGATAAATATATGTATATATGATGATTGAAGTTGTTACGTTTCCATGGGGAAGAGAAAACCCCAGAGAAATGATAGAAGGGGTAATTCAAAACAAAAACGAAAGCCTGGAACCCTCGTCTGCCTTTATATGTACCGACAGTG